>JACGTP010000002.1:4172763-4210555 GCA_023678845.1 Mischocyttarus mexicanus | reverse complement strand
AATAGAATTAATCCCCTCCGATAATCATGTAAACAACTTTTGAAAATAAAACTGTCATAGATGATATCGAGCCAGTCTAACAGTGGATTTCGAGGAAGAAGGTATGCTAAAACTTATATTTATTACATTTAAATTATAATACTCATTTCCTATGATAATTTAACAATTATTTAGCACATGTCTACTACTCTAATGCACCCTACTTATTTTTTAGATTTTACTAACACATACACATTGGTTTAAACATTACATTCTTCTTAACGAAATTGAAAATATGAAATAATCTCGATATATTTTTATTTTTATATATTTTCAGATTCAAATTAAATAATCGTTTACAGATACCACACGAAAAATGTCAGAATTTTTATAAGAAATTTTTATTTTCAGAAAAGTATTAATTCTAATACGTACGTATAGAAGAAGTTTCAAATAATCGATTTAATAAAAATAAATCATTCATAAATATACTTATTGATTATCTAAATATTAAGAAATAAAATAAAAATCAATCATTAGAAATAGAAAAGAGCTGTTTAAAAGTAGGTCACTGGTAAGAAAAATAGGTCAGCGATACAGAAGTAGGTCAGCGATACAGAAGTAGGTCAACGATACAAAAGTAGGTCTGCTGGACAAAAGCACAGTAATAATCCCATACGTATTGAGTGTATTGAGAGAAAGACACCGGTATTGTATATATCTCTCGGTAAATTCTAGGAAATTCGTTATATATAAAATACACATAGAAAAACATTCCCTAACTACCGGCTTAGTCGAGCCTTTAATGTTTTGTTTACGTTCGTTTCTCTCCGTCACTCCTCGGCCGATGTCGATAACCGAACATTGCCATTTCGTCGTTAGATTTAATATTGACCTTCGTATATGTTCGGTACATGTCGTATGTATTCGTAACTACTTTTCATAATAATCGTTAGTCTTCTTTGAGCGTCGGAAGGAATAACAAGGATATAAGTTAAATTGACATTTATTTCTCGTCGCGTGTGCGTGTATTCTTTCTTATTCAAGTGAGATGCATATATAAGCGAGTGTGTGTAGTGCTAAAAAGTGATATATACATATATGGATACCTGCATTTATGGATATGGATAATGCAGCATTGGATATAAGGACAAAGTAAATCTAATGTAAGTTGACCAAAATTTTCAATCTTTCTTAACATTTGACCGCACGTAGTAGGTTTAGTATTAAAAAATTACAAAATACATCCTATTTCTTTTTTTAAATTTTACTAGCATATTTTATAAGATTTGTGAAACATTTAATAGTCCTGTACCTGTGAATATATGAAATTAATTTTAAATAATTAGATTCAACTGAGAATTCTTAATAAAAAGTGACTAACATTGTGGACGTTTAAAAAAAATATGATTCTATTTATAATAAATAAAAAAGACAAAATATTTTTGACATAGCGCGCAAGCTCCATCGAATTTCATTTAACTTTTTATCTATGACATTTGACGTATCTTTAAAAAATAAACAATACACATTATTTAAGATATTAACGTTAACTGGCTCACATTTTAAATAGATTAAGTATATTTAGGGTACAGAATATTTTCTTTTTCCTTTTTCGTAAACAAAATATTAATCATTATCTTACATGAAAGTAGATTTTACTCAGAAGGATTTCAATTTACTTTACTCAAAAGATTATTTCTCTGTTTTGAAAATGTTTCTTTTTGTTTAAATATTTTTTTAAACATTCTTTTAAACGATCTACTCTATAAGGCTATCCAGGTGAAAACAAACGTAGAGGTTTACTAATTATCCAAGGGAATTTATAAACTTGTCAATAAGTTTAGCGCGATGATTTTAACATAATTCAATTATTTAATGCGAAACAAAATTGTTTAAAGAGTCAAACAATCGATTATATTCAACAATATTGTAATTAATTTCTTCTTTTTTTTTTTTTACTTTTTCATCGATGCTGATAATAAAAGAAATAAAAAAAAATAGAAAAAAAAAACTTAATTCTAGGAGTTTTAATGATTTTCAAAAATAAAAATAAATTTCTTATTAATACGATGAGAAAGAGAATGCATACTCTTGACCTTCTCTGATCTCACTACTGCTATTATATTTTTAACGAAATTTAAAAATTCCAAAGTTATACACGATGTCCTGAAAGTTCATAAAATTGCTTTTAACGGTGGGTGTTCTACACAGGAAATCAATAAAAAAGAAGAAGAAAAAAATTTATACGAATATAAACTCTATTTTAACTTTGTTTAAAGTTACAGCAAATTTTATGTTAAATTATGTCAGTTAAATTAAGTTTTGTATTTTAATACTGTAAAAACTTCCTTTTAGCAATCTCATGTATCTTTTATCGAGTTGCAAGATCATTTTTGAATGAACGATTTTCGAATAAATCGATAGATGAATATTCTATTTCCTGGTCTGCCCAGAATGTCCAATTTAAATCCAATAAATTATTAATACTTTCTAAGGTTTATCTTAAATCTATCAGAACATTCATCGACAATGTCGAAATATTTCGTAAAAGAAAATTGAATAAGTCTTTTGTAAATTAAAACAATACCTGGAGAAATAAAAGAACCTAGGAAGGTAAGACAGCAAATGGGTAAAACGTCTCTCTTTGTGTTCACACCTTTTGCGAAAGTAAACAGATATAGTTTATTAAAGAAGAAACTCGTTTTAGCTCTAAAACGAAGCCAACTAGAGGGGCAGTACGTTTAAATAAATTTCTTTTATTCTTTTAATGTACTGAATCTACAACCTAAAACAGTTTTTTTAATTTATTAAACGCTCTTTATATTGTTCCTGACATTTTCTTAGAAGTATAAAAAAATAACGATGAAAATGTCGTGTTACGTTTATAATAAAATAATAAAATTTGTTAAAAACGGAATACCTGTTCCTTCTCCTGTTGATTTCTTGGCCAGAGTGTACCAGTAAGGAAGACTTCACCCAAGTGTTGCTTCGGCCTAGCTGGATCTTTTAATTCCAGGCTCACATCTTGAGGAAAACCAAGATCAAACTGCGTCAAGTCCAATTGAGCAGCTCCCATAAAGTCATCCTGGAGGCCCCAGTCGTAATCGAAGACCTGTCGAAACGTCGAAGGTCGTTTGCTAGTCGAAAAAAAACAGCAAGAGAGGCAGATCAAAAGATCGATACTCTGATTTTCTAACTGCTCTGTTGAGAATCAAATATCTAATATTTGATATTGATTGATTGTGAATGAGTCAAACGAAATGAAAAACGAAACCAAATATAATAAACGAATTATATTAATGAATATTTAAAGAAATTGATGATATTATACCTACCTTGATAGTAAGTGGTTGAAAAGGATCTTCTATCGGCAAAGTTACACTCTCGTCCCAAACTGGATTTAAATCCCGGTGAACCGTTCGTGATTTATGCAATAACCTTCCAGAAGACTTGATCTTCACATACGGATCGCTAGCACCTACGATATCATTTAATATCAGATACCTTCTTTTAAGATGAACATAATCCTTCGAAATGAGAGTCCTTTACCACATCTGTCCATGGCTACCAGATTAGCACCCCTCCTAATGTGAAGACGGAGTTGAAAGAAAGCATGTTGTCTCAACGCTAATTCTCTCCTCCTTACGGTTTCATCTTGAACATAGGCACCATCCTGATTCGATATAGAAGAAGCATGTGGATCATCGCTCGTATGAACGTCCTTGAAACTTTGACGATTCAAGGATCCCTTGGAAGACGCGTCGCTGCATTTTCCAGGACTGTCCTCTTGCATTGTTAAGATCCTTTCTCTTCCTGCTCGTGCCAATGGCGATTCTAAAGTTATTTTATTAAAAAGGTAATTCATTTTGTATTATATAATACAAAATTTCTATTTCTAAATGTCATTTTGAACGATAGGTGAATTTTTCATAACCAATATCCAATTTACAGGAACGATTCACGAGATTCGAATTCAGTTTTTTTTTTTTTTTAACACTGACTGCCATACCGAAATCACGTGTTTCACTCAGGACGCCACGATAGTATTTTATGATGCAAGATTTCGTAGAAATAAATCTTTTATTTTCGGTGTTCCAATAAAAATTTTTAATTGTTCCATGGTGCATTTTTTATTTCAAAGTATATTCTAATTAGCGGTAATATTTAAAATGCGCTAACTGTAAATTTTCATTCAACTTTTACAATTTAAGTAGATCAAATACTCCGGACCGTGGCCGGTCATAAATAAACAACGTGGCAATCAAACTTTGTACATTTGTAGATTTAAAAAAAAATACTGAATCTCGTAAATTGTCCTTGTTAGATATATTTAAACTATCTCTCAAAATATATACCTGGGTGTTTGAGACAATGTCTGGCAGGACTCTGAGTGGCGGATGAACTTCTGCTATGTTCGGAGGAATAATCAGCCGCGTAATCGGATTCGATGCCAGGAGTCTTGTATGTTGTTGTTGCATCTTGGGTCTGTGTGACTCCAACACCACCACCACCACCATCCTTAGATTTTTTTCTTTCTTTGCTACGGCTACGAGCCCAGCGGCTCTTTAAAGTTGCAAAGAAGGTATGTGTGCGCTGTGCCACCGACGTTGCGTGTCGATGATGCCGGTGGTGATGTATCACCCCGGACTCACCACCGACCTCGCCACGCCTCGACGGCGAGAGTTTCTCGATATCGTTGTCCCGGAGCTCCGTGGCGCTTTTCGAGAGCTGCCTGCTCCCGTTCAAATTCAGTCTGGATCTTTCTTCTGCAGTGTTATCTGAACATGCGATCCACAAGCATATTTTTCTCTTTAGTTTTCCTCTTTTCGTTTCTTTTACTTTTCTTTTTCTTTTCATTTTTAGCCACGATCGCAGGGAGTTCCTGGTGTTTCATGTTAAAATCAAAATTCTGCTGTTTCATGTTTTATTAAATTTATATGTATGTATGTGTCTGTTGGTGTGTGTGTATATATATAAATCATTTGTAAGTGTACGTGTACGTGTTTGTATCTTTATTTGTGTTAGGTCTAGCATCTAAACGATTGGATAGATTGATCGGAAATTTATATCAAAAATGTAATTACTTGCAACAAGCAGTTCTGGTTTTCAAAGTAATGATATTTTTATTAATTTAAGAAACAAAATTGTTTTAAAAAAAAAGTATTAACAAACGATGGAAATAATTCTAATTATTCTACGAGAAAATCTAAACTAATGTCAGACATTGAAATGAATTTGTTTTTTTATATTTCGCGTTGGTAATAGTCTACGAGGGGTTTGAGAGAGAACGAAAAATTATTTTAATTTATGTACATTTAACAAAAATATCTTCATCTATCTTTAAGTTCGCTACATCTATGTATATATGTATATATGGAATGTATTTTGATGCATGCATATTCATACGTATGGATATGTATGGCGTGTGTATGTACATATGTGCACATGCGCGCAAGCAAGCACATATCAATTCTACAGTGTAAATAGTTGAATGTGTCGAGATGATTTGAACTTTATATCAAAAATAGAAGTAACATGCCGCGTCGATAATAATCCACGAATAGTTACAATTCGAATAAACTTCGGATTTTTTTTAATATGACAATATATTTTTAATACTTTTCGTATTCATAACGCATTACTAATACAACCGGAATGGAATGAACAATTTTGCAAAAATATTTCAAATAGTATCAGCCATTAAAACGTTAACTACGTCGGTCGTGCCTATTGTGAGAAAATGAAACCTTTTTACTGGAATTCTAACTCTGTAAAACACACGCAAGTCAGTTTAACTTAATACTATTCTTCTACTTCTAACTTATGTTAGACAAAAAAGTAAACAAGCTAATTATTAAGAAATTGTAGTGTAATTTTTCTTAAAAAAAAGATCGTAATAGGAGACCATAAGATTAGTTTATGTATCGTTTACGTATTTTTATCGATAATATTTTATTTTAGTTGTTTCTACATAAAAAAAGAAAGAAAAAACAACGTAAATTGGTAATTTTATTAATACGTAGGTACATATATATATATTACAATAAGAAATGTAAAATAGTTATTTGATTATTTTTTTTAATTATCTAATTGCAGATATGTACGCATAGCGTCACTTTGGAAATGAGTCCAATGAAATAAATGAATTTTCATCTTATCAACACTACCATTTTGAATTTTTCATAAAAAAGAAACACCATTTCGTAATTAAAAAGAAAGAAAGAACGTAATATTATGTTATCTAACACCACGCGTATTCCATTTTCTCGTGATACCTGTTAACACGTATGTCCTCATATACTGAATTATTTTTCTTCTTCCTCTTTCTCTTTCTCTCTTATTTTCTTTATTTATATAATACAACGCGATACGATAACATGAGAAATTACGAAGGACTTGGTCGTATTTATTTAATTAAAATGTCATATTTTAACAGATTAGATCAACACAACTTTAAAATATTCTACGAATCATCTTATCTCTTGTAGATACTTGTACGTAAAAAAAAAAAAGAAAAAAAGAAATCCCTCATTAATCTTGCACGTCATTAACCGGCATCACGAAAGACGTGTAATATCGGAAATGAGAAGCTTTTTTTCAAAGGATTCCCCGGTAGAATTTTTCAACGTTTTAAAAGGCGATAAATCGAAGGAAAACAAGTTTTGACCGAATGAAAAAAATACAACAGATGGTTAATGTAATGAAATTTAGAATAATGCTTCTTTCTTTTAATTTTTTTTTCTTTTTTTTCCTGTTTTCGTAAACACGAATCATCTTACAACAGGCACGATCGAATCGTCGTACAAACCTCTTACAGCTAAATAAATAAACGCGTTTGATTCTAAACAACGGGAAGCCAGCAGCATAAAAGCCAGCAGTGGAAAATCGAGAACAAGGAGTCGAACGACTTGCCTTTAAACTATTTTCGAACAGCTCTCTGTCCACGTAAAAGAATTTCTGTGAAATAAGGAGTTAACTTCTCTATAACTTAAATTATTTTGTCCTGTCTATGAAAAAAAGCATTATGTAAGGTGAAATTAATAAATATTAATCTAATCGATCATATATAATTAATAACAATAAATTAACAATTTTCAAATATTTTACCTGTACAAACAAAAATTAATTTCCAACTTCATAGTCAAAATGGAATATATATATATAATATTTCTTTATAATGCTACATAGGACGTAGATATATTAATATTATTAACTATATTATTTCTTATTTGTTAATCAAATTATTTTCTAAAATACGAAATGATGGAGTATTAAGATGAATTAGGGGAATCTGGAGGAAAAGTATTCTTTTTAGGAATCAATAAGGAGGAGGGGACAAATAAAGGATTTATTTTACAAGATATAATTCTATAAAATAATATTTTCTAAATCTAACGTTTCCCTTATCCGATGAAAGAAATGATATATAAAAATCAAATGCTACTAAGCTTCTTAGCGTACAAATCCAATATGATTAGAAAACATAAAAATATGTGATATATGAATTATTTCATGTTTTTATAAACATATACTTATAAAAATATGTGATTTTCAAAGTAACTTTATGTGTGTTTTGATGAAGGCTGAATAAAAGATATCTCATCTTTGGATCTAAATCAAATTGGAAAATGATCAAAGGGAGAGTAAGAAAAAGTGATGCTAGGAACCAGTATATATCGAAAGAGAAGAGAAACGGGAACTTTACACAGACATTCGTTCTATCGAAAAATTGTATACCTCTTTTCCATAACGGATGTAAGTAAGAAAAAACACAAATAGAATAGATATTATTACTTCTACCAATACTAGTTTACTTTTGGAAGCTTAATCTTAGAGCTACCTTTGACCTTCCTTCCAAAGATCATATAAGATAAGGTGCTTCTAATATCGCATTGCCGTTCAATACTGTAGACATGCTGATCCAATCAGAATAAAAACGAGAATCTATATATATATATATATATATATGTGTGTGTGAGTAAGATCTTAAGCAGTACCGAGTTCAGAAATAAAACTTAAACGCGAAGCGTAAATTCGTAAGCACGTCGTCAAAACTGACACGATTGCGACACGGTCCTTTTCGTGTTCCATTTTAGGAATTACCCTGCTTTAAAATAGTCTGAAAATATTGATTGGAATATTTGTTTGCCCGAATCGTTAATGGCTAAGTTAAAAAAAGGACAGATGAGAGAGAGATGAGTTGAAATTTAAGTAAGAAATATATTAAAGCTAATTTAACGTAAATCAACTATTTTTTAAATATTACTTTATAAAATAAATCATAGAATTTGTTATATATATATATACGTAAATTAAGTCAAAGTATAAGTGATATGCTATAAATATGTGTTTAGTGGTGGTAGTGGTGGTGGTGGGAAGAGAGGGTAGATGTAAATATTAATATTAGTATAAACATAGGGATAAATATGCATATAAAGAATTTTAAAAAATGAAAAAGGATCAGAGTTGGTTACTTGTGTAATAGAGTGGTATCGTGTTGTATAAAATTGTATACTGTTACATTGAGTTGTGTATACAATATTGAGAGAAACTGTATTTTTATTAATGTATTATTTGAAAATAGATTTTATAGAGTATATTAATTATATAATATTAAGTATGCAAAAAATGTTTAATATATGTATGTATATATATTATGTTACAAATTTTATGTACATTTCGAATTTTATGTACAAAATCGAAACTGTATTTATTTAATATATTTTTATTTATTAAATATATTTTGATTATATTTTCTTACATTATATTATATATATATATATATATATATATATATATATATATACATACATAATATTTATATTTTATAATATTATAATAATATTAATAATTTTATATAATATTTACTATATAGGTATATATTTTTCAAATGATTTCTCATGTTTTTTAATAACAATGGAGAGATGCATTTAATACATTCTACATTGAAATCGTAGGATAATAGTTGGCTTTACGCCAAGATATATTCTTCCGTCTCGAGCATAACATATATTCGCCAAGAATTAGTATGATTCGTGAGAATGATCGAGGTTCGATTAATAACAACTTAATCTATCAAACTGATTTTTATATAGCCTCCTTCAATATATTCTTGATCATGTTGATTTATTGTACGTAACTCAATGTAAACTGTTATTTGGTTTAAATTATCCACTGTTATTGAACTTATTTTCAAATGATTCACAAGTTTATTATAGACTGGATATTTCCTAAGTAGTTTGTTTTAAAAAAGAAAAAGAAAATTTCATATTTTGTAAACCTTACGATAATTAATGTCGATCACGTTTAGTTATTACCAATAATGAAACACATTTAAAATAATTGAAACTCCCATTAATGTAATGTTTTTATTGAAAAATACAATATTTAAAATATATTTACTTATTTCGAATATATTACATTAAAGGGGTCATTCTGGTCATTTTTTTTTTAATGAAAACCACAAGTCATGGTTTAAAATTTTTGAACTTATTTATTACCACTTTTAACTGTTAGAAAACTAATTTACAAAAAAGAAAAAAAGACAAGAATTTTTTTACAACGAAAAAGGTGGCTTCAATATAACGTCTCTAGAACACTACTCGTGTCTCGTTTAAAGTGGCTTTTCCAGTTTGACAGGTTTAAAAATAAAATTCAAATATATTCTTATACTCTCTATGATTGCTTATTATTTTTATCGAAGTAAAAAAAGTAAAATTCATTGTATTATATAATGTGTATTGTTGAATATATATATTGAATATTAACATATAAATAATATATTGAATTAAACTATAAACAATTTATTTTTCTATCTGAAACGAATTGGAGGTATATAAAAATGCATATATGAAACTTCTCCTTTTTTTTTTTTTTAAACGATTAAGTATTGAGTCTTCCTGCTCGTTGATGGATCCCTACATAACTGTGTAGAATTTAAAAAAATCGATGGTCCTGTCAACTTGGCTGATAAATAAATTTCATAAATAATATCAAAAAATAAAAGTATCGACTTATCCCCAAAAATTGTGACCAAAATGTCCTCTTTGAAAAAAAAAAAGAAAAAAAGCAAATAGTAAATGTACGTTTGATCGTAAGATCAAACTTATTACTTACTCACCGACTGGTATTCGTTCACTGTCCTCCGATTCAGCAAGCAATTCCACGCTCTTGCTCATTTTATCATCCGAGAACGCGCATTAATCTTCGATATATCAGGTAAATCGCTGATTTTCAGCCTTTTCTTGAAATGGAATTTTTGAACTGCAGATACCGATAACATGTTGCGTCACCGTGATATCAATAATCTGCCTAATGATCATCGATCGTAGTAGCTGAGAGCTCACGTTAGGAGGAATTTAGCGGTGATCCAAGATGTCGACGCGCCCCCAAGAAGAGCATCATCGATTCTGCAGAATTTAACGCTTCGTCGATAAGCCATCACTCCCAACCCTTCGTACCTCCTTCTCCTCCTTCGCCTAACGTTCTTTTTCTTCATTTTAGTTAAAGCTGCACGCGAAGAAATATAAACAAAGGGCTACTATTTTTAGAACGCTACCGATGATCGCGTACCGATCACTCGTACTCGAAAACACGTTTTATCATATTAAAAATCATTCCAATTTAATTTAACCCTTTGCATTATTAAGTTACCTCTTACGTGACAAAATTATTTTTCCCTAAAACTCTTAAGTCATCTGACACTTCATATAGTTAATAAAACAAATTAGTAGAAAGCAGTTTTATTGAAAAAATACTTTGAAATTATGTGTATCTACATAAAAGTCAATTGTTTTTTAATGCAACATTAAACTTTAAATAACTGCAAGCAATTACTTTATACCCAACATGTGATAACAAAACCACAAAAATTCAATCAGAGTCAGCCGAGAATAAACTAGAAAAACAATTATAGTGCAAAGGGTTAATTATTATCTTCAATTCAATTGCTCGACAATTTTCTACATTTCGTACCGTTTAATACAATTTTTCTATACCTGACGTTAATATTATTTTATTATTAAATTCAATTAAATAGGACTCTAGGTATTTATTGGGTTAGAATTTTTACTACTTTTGTCAATCAATATTTAAAATAAATGATCAGTATTACATCGATTGATACGAAAATCGTTAATATTTCAATCGATTTATTTATTAATTTAATTATTTATCAATACTTATATATAAAATTTTAATATAACAAGATGTCGATAAACAAAAACAATTCTAAAGCAACTTTAACACAATTATATAACATATTCCATTGGGAAACATTTTTTTTGGTGTATATTTTTTATTAGAAGTGTCTTCGAATCCCACGATCGGTCGCCAACGGTGCGATAAATTGGGGAAAGCTAGAGTAAAAATTAATTAACGTAGGACTTGTTGCGTGAATTTGCTGATGCGTGTTGAATTAATCTAAAACAATGCTTTTCCTTTTCATCCCTCTTCTCCATCTTGTATATACTACCTCAATCAAATAATTAAAATCTATCCACATAATACATAGATATATATATATAATTCTTTATGTTAGATTTACAATTCTCCTACTCTTCCTGATTAAATAGATAAACCAAAAATAATATGAAAATGATGAGAAAAAAAATAGGTACAAAATTTATTTATTTAAAAAAAAATTGGAAAGTAAAGTTAATGAAAAGTGTACAACAATTTTATAACATCTATTCAACGAAAATTATTTAAAGTATTAAGAAAATCATAGATTTATAAATTGGATAATAATCATAAGAAAAAGAATTTTTCAATAAATCACACTTACTCATAATATCTACGTAATTCTAAAGAAGTAATTCAAATATTAATGGTCTTTAATTAGTCGAGCTAGGAGACTCTTCGTTTCGTAAATCCTCGTATCTTTAAAGGTCCCCTTTGATGCATTCAGAGCTTTAATTTTCCTACGGAATCCGATGGCCCACTTTCTAATGAGTCTCCACGCGAGATATAATATCAAGAAAATCTGTTTACAAGAGTGAAATAAAGAAAGAAATAATGAGAAAGATGAAAGGCTATAAAAACGCATGTAGTTTATTACGCAGATGGCTGTATTGTTATAAACTAGCTATCGTAAAATAGATCACTTAATTGTAAAACAATTAGATCAAAATGTTCGAGTTTTAGATTCTAACAAGAGAATATGATTACCTTTAATCTATGTTATTGTAATATATAAGAAGAAATGTTATTAACAAAATAAGTTAGTTAGTTAGTTATCGACTTTACTTTAAACGAACAAATAACGTTCAATATTGAAACTTTAGATAGTGAAACATATTCGACAAGTTGATAGTTTGTTTTGATGTAACATTGTTATCTTGAAACTACGAAGTAGTTAGTAAGTTGTCAGTCAATATCCTATGTCATGTTTTGCGGTATAGTTGGAAATTTCTGACACACTATGATTTTAGCTCAATCCATAAGAAAGAAATCTGACTATGTTGTTAAATTTGTAAATTGAGATATAGACAAGAAGGTAACTAATTAAAAGAGAACTAAATAATTAAAGACTACAGTACCTGCATGTTTAAAGTAAGTAGACTATTTTAGGAAGTACTTATTTATTAACTTGAAGAATACGAATCTAAGGATTCTCAGAAGTAAATGTTTTATGTTACAAAAATGGTTGAGATTATTTTTCTACGAATTAAAGATAATTCAAACGAAACAAATTTTATTTGTATATTAATTATTCATTTGTTCAATGTGTATACTTTTTAAAATAAATTACATACAAATAAAAGGACGATACGTTTAATATTGAAAATCGATAATCACGCGAAAATCACAAAATGAAAATAATCTTATTACGTATTATTTCGACGTAATTTTTTTCAAAATAATCATATCATTGTTACCATGTACAGAAATTTTATCCAAATGTATACGTGAATACTTTTGTGTATTTATAATTAAATGTTTTTAACAATGAAGCTTGATTGAAATCACTGCGATTAAGTTGAAATTGGATGGATTTGTTGAATGTTTGACGTCACAAAAGAATAATCACGGTTTTTTTATATAGCAAGTTATAGAAATGTCAGCTTTGCTTGTTCTGCTCTCTTGGTTAAGTCGATTATATATCTTTTCAATAAAACTCTTTATCTCTTTTCCTTTCTAGTAGTCGTTACCGTACTCGTTTCTAAAAGGTTCTATGCAAAAAAAAAAAAAGAAAAAAGAAAAATAAAATAAAATCGCACGAAGGAGGTCATCAATGGCCTTTCACGAGTTATTATTATTTATGTTTTCCCATTACGTTCGTGTCGTCTCTTCATAACGTCAACGTGTATTTCAGTTATTTAATGCGCAATTTTCACTAACAAGTGGAATTAATGAAAAGACCAGTCTCTTTAACCTTTGTGTTAAATCTATTACGTACTTCTGCCGAAGATTTTTCTATGAAGTTTAATTCTAAATTAAGATATGAACTATTTAATACGCCAAAATTTTTTCTTTTTTTTTTCAAATATAAACTATTACGAATTGTGACGACAAAGGCATTCATTGTATTCTAATTAAAACGTTATTGACATATAAATATAAGATTTCTACGATGGTACGAGAAAATGTAACCATTTTAATAATTTTAATGATAAATCATATTACACGATGAATAGATTTTTAATATATAAAAATATAATTCTCTATTTAAAATTCTATAGAAATAGATTGTTTTTTTGTAATCCTATTTTTGAACTTTCAGAATAAAATTTTCAATACTTACATTCTCGCGAAATTAATAATATTTAATATCAACGAAATGTGAAAAAATTTAATTAATTAATCTGACCTTTTATAATTAAATTTGTTTCGTGCAACAATAAAGAGTAAATGTTCTTGCTAATTAATGAATTTTTATACACCTGTTTGAAAAAGATCTATTGCGGTCACGATAGTCAATTCTAGAGATAATTACGGGTAATACTTATACGAAAAAATAAAGTATTTTAAACACACATATGAGAAGTATTCCTGCGAGAATTGGAACAATATATCACAAAAAAAAAAAGAACGATGAATTATCGAATAAATTTTTACATCGTACTATCATCGATTCCAACGTTAATTTATATTTAAACGTGATTTATATTTAATCGTATAAAAGAGTTCGATAGAATAATTAAATTATCATATTATTTGCAACTTTCAATTAATTAATTACCATCCGTCCGAGTAATTCGTTTAACTACACAACAGATACGTCGAGAGAACTTTGCCATTGTCCGATTCGTAAATTTAATATGTTTACCGTTTTATCGATCATTTAACCAAAAAAAAAAAAAGAAATATAAATATAAAATAAAATAACATAATACAAAGGGTAAAAAAGAAAAAAAAAAATATCTTGTAAGTCATGTCTCTCTATTGACTTTCAAAGCTCCTATTTTATGCTCTTACAAACATATATCTTATATACATATATACATATATACATATATACATACATACATACATACATACATAATTATTATCGACTGTAACATTTATTATTCTAAAGATTGTAATCGTTCCTCCTACGAGCGAGTAATTTTTTCCAAGAAGAAAATATAAAATTCAATTGGAAAATATATTTAACATGAAAAGATATATGAAAGAAGAAAAAAAAAAATATAATCTCGAGATAAATCGAATCGAAAGAAGAAATAGCTATTATAATATAATAAAGTCATCGTATTTATTATTATAAATAAACATCTGTTGTTATATTTTGGCAAGAAAAATGAAAGGAGGTAACAATCAGGCTAAATGTAGAAACAAACATACGACCTAGTTGCTATCAATACTAGTATAACATGACGCCCGCATCCGTTCTATAATCTACCCTCTGCGAGTTCGACTTCCGTGTAAGGAAAAGTTTTCATTTTAATTAATGACACGCAAACAAATGTATATAAATATATATATACACACGCACATGTTAATATACATATAATAATACATTATATATTAGATAGTCAAGTATGAAATGGAGCAAATTTCAATTCAATTATGTGCATATTTTGCTCCATTTAATACTTGACAACCTAATATATATTAGGTCATTGGTAGTTTTTCTTTTTACATAATGAAGTTTGTTTTTAATTATGCACGATCAAATGTCAACAGGGATAAAAGAAATACCGAGGTTTGTTTATGCTACGAATAAGGGAGGAATAAAATCAACCCCATCAATAAAACTTGTAACTTATCCACCCTATCGATCAACGTAAACGATTCTTTTAACCACATCACGGAGTCTCTCGCAATCAGGGAAGCTACATTTTTCATCCCACGAATCTACATGATATGTAGTATATACAAAAATTCGATAATATTCTTTCGGTCAATATATCCATTATTCCGGATTAATTCTCAACAACCAAATTCTATGAAAGGAAGATACATTTTGCTTCGTTTATCGTATTTTGCGGTCACTTATCATTGACCTTTGCCCTGCAAAACTAATGTCAAAAAAAAACTTAAATGTTAAAAATAGATGATAATGATGATAATAATAATAATAATATATTTCTGATAAATGACATTTTTTCGACATTCGAAACATTATAATAATATTTTCAATTTCGCTAAAGCCACGAATATTTCAATTACATATAGGGATACCCTAATAAATTTCTATACATGTATATGTATATCGAGAAGCATGATACTCGATAAAAATTTAATGCTTGTTGAATGGAGGGAGGGTCGGGAGGACTAGTCTAGACTTATTGTTAGTGTGAGTTGCTTTTTTCATGGCATATTTCCAAATATTCTAAACAGCCATTATCCCGGTTCCATGCTGAGCGGATAACAAGATTTTCCTTAATATTTCCGGATACAATGTAACAAAAAATTGTTTTAGTATTTGTTTAATACGAAAAATGGTTGATCATTTTTTTTTTATCGAATTTTGGAGATGAAAAAGAAAAGCTAAAGTTTTGTTTATAGGGGGTCCCAATATGATATGCTAACCGTTTCCTACTCTAACAATTTAAAGAGAGAGAAAAAAAAGCAAAGAAAAAAAGTGAGAAATAAGTATCGTTGAACTTGATTAAAAACAAATTGTCGTGTTCTCTTCATAGAATTATGTACCCTCGTAATTAGCTCTCTAGTCCTCGATATTTCCCTCGATGCACTTTTCCTTTGCACTCTTCTACCCAATGCACTTTTTTCCTCGTCGTGGACAATCGATGTTCAAGGATCGACCAAATCTTATGACAACGTCATCAAGCTTTTACACGCTTCTTGTACCTCGATAAATGTATAACCCTTTCTTGTATATAATGATTACCGGCGTAAAAATAAAGGGAAAAAAAAAGAAAGAAAGAGAGAGAGAGAGAAAGAGAGAGAAAGAAAGAGATAAAATAGGCTCGGTAAAAGTCCAAACGAAAGATTGTAAAAAAAAATTGACGAGGAAGAAAAAAGTGGATATTACTTATAATAAAAGATCGAAAGAAAAAAATAAAGAGAAAAGAAAAACGTGACGAGGAGAAGGGTGTGCGAAGTGAAAAAAGGGAGAGAGAAAAACGCGAGGTAGACGCGTTAAAAAACTTTGGAAACTACCCTATCGTTCCGACGTTCGAGAGACGACTGATCGCTAAGTGGTGAACCACGCAACCACCACCCTCTTGCAATTGCTTCCCCTACTCCAAGGCACAGTGCTCTTACGTTCCGAAACAATCCGAGAAGAAACGAACATTGTCGAGTGGACCCCAGTAAGAGAGAGAGAGAGAGAGAAGGCTCTATCGACCGAACGACGGCGAATGAAAGCATCGACGTGCACTAACACACTTTTACATGCTTACACAATTACACATAACATATACACATGCACCCCCTACCATCACTGGTTACTAAACTTCCTACTACTACAGCTACTACTACTACTACTACTGCTGCTATTACTACTACTACTACTTCTTTACTACTACACTATAATCGGTTTCTAATGAACGAAGGGGAAAACAATATATATTAGTTGTTGTTACTACACTTAATATGAAAATCGCAAAAAAAAATAATTCATCCCCCTTGCGGTTCTTTTTCCTCTAGTCGTGTCAAAAAATAAACAACAACAACACAGAGTCATATGATTTCATGCATACGAAACATCTTCTTCTTTTTTTTTCTCAATGACTTTTAACATCGTTTCGACGAAGTCTGAATTTTCATGAGACCACACACAAGGTATCTCGTCCTTCGGGAAATTCGATAAAAAGTCGCTTGACCTCGAAGACACAATCAGGCTGATGAGTCGAACAGTGAATAACGATTATTCTTTTATCCTATTCATAATATGATTTTATACTTGATTATTAATGAAAATAATGTTTATTTTTCTTAATTTTTAAGTGATAGGTACAAGAGATTGAAACAGTGAACACTTAAGATAGTTCATAACTTATAATACTGTTTATATATGTGTACATTAATGTTTAGCTATTATCGTAACATCCTATCGGAAATTTAACGGGCACGCACATTAACGTGCATGAATGCGTATCGTAAAGATGTCTTCAAAGGACCTTCTATGATATTATGTCATTCTTCTTACAATAGAATTTCTACGTCGCTTCTATCACAAACTAAAGGGTTGACCACTCGAACGAACCGAAAGAGAGAAGAAAAGAAAACTTATTTGAAATAGTCGCTCGATGACCTTTACCCTCGGGTCATCAGCAAAACTTTGCTCTTTACGATAAACGGACACCCACTCACGTTGTGCATGAAATCTATACATAATAATTATGCGTGTATTTCAAAACTATCCCTACAAAAGATTAAGATATAAATTAGAGATAAATGAATAATTGTTAATAATACGTGCTGCCATTTGCGATAAAGCAATTATATTGATTTAAACAAAAAAAAACCAGGATTTTTTAAACATTATTTTTTATTTATATTAATATATCGATAATCAACCTGAAAGTAATTATTATTAAAATAATAATAAATAACATACCATATCGGTACGATTATTTTATTTTTAACAATATAGAGTAAAAAGAAGTAGAAGAAAAAAAAGTAAAATCAGTCTCGATCACAATTTCTTAATAATTTTCATCTTATTAATAAAATTAAACATTACGTTTATGTAATCATATTAAAGTATACAAGATGCTTTTTATTATTTATAAATATATCTTGCAAGCGTAAATATTTTTCATTGAAAATTATTAAGAAAATAAAGTGTACTTCAAATTATAATAACAATTGTATTATGTCTTAAATGTTGCATTTGATTTGTACACAATATGTAATTACATGTATTGTACCGCTAAGAAAATCTAAACGGTGTTTAAAATATTTTCTATATTAATTATTAATTGACGACTAACATTATTAGTCTTACGAAAAATGGAAAACTTTAATCGGCCATTCATCTCGAACCGTAAAATAGGCCACAGCGTTTATTCAAAGATGCTTAGATATTCATTGAACTTAAGTTAATCGAGTAAAAGTGAATACAAGTATTATCGACTAGCAGTGAGATATAACGCTTTAACCTCTCCTTTATGTATGTACTATATATACAAATACGTAAGTATGTACGTATGTATGTAAACGTACATATGTGTATACGTAATATACATATGGGAGTTCGCGTGTCGCCAGTTAGACGCCGACACCCTTTGTAAGCTGGACCAATACACACGTGTAGATAATTCCATATAATTCATGTATATATATAATCGCGTGTTACGTCCCATTGAGATTACCTGTTACAGATAAAAAATAAATATATTACCTTGAATACATTAATTATAAAAATATTATATTACTATAATAAAACTTAATATATATGTAAGGATACAAAATTTAGTCACAATTCATTTCAGCATATACAAATATATACATATTCATAGAGATTACCTGTTACGTTCCAAAGAGATTATTTCTTACAGATAACAAAATAAATGTATTACTTTGAATATATATTAATTACAAAAATATATCATATATTATACTATAATTACGTTATTATACAGTCATATCATATAACGATACAATTTTGTCACGATTCACATTTCGGGATATTAATATTTATACAAATAAATAAAAATAAACGATTATATAATATAAAAGATGATATATATATATATATATATATATCTTTTTTTATTAGGTAATGTACAAAATGTTCAGCATACACGGTATGCATTATCTTTCTATACGATTTTCGTATAAAACCTTTTAACATTAAATCACAATAAAATAATCTTACAAATATATTATCTAACGTTTTAATCGAGCCGTATTTCTCGTTAAATAATCGAATCTACTCTAATCTCGGAGATCTCATTAAACCGGTCACTTAGTGATACCGTTACTAACATGGAAGTAAATATCTTCCCATATCATTCGATTCCATTAATTTTCTCTCTTTCTCTTTCTCCATCATTACTGTTCATTTATTTCCTTAATTCGATATTCTCTATCTCTCACCTTCATTTTCCTTTAATCCCATCGATCGTAGGGGGTTGAAAAAAAAAAAATAATAATAATAATCTCGGTTAATTTTTTTTATGGTGAATAAAGAAAAAAAGAAAAGATAAGAGAATATTCTTCATTACAACGAGATGAATTAAATTAAACGGGGCAGTTAGATATTTTGTCGAGAACGTTGTAAAATGCTCGTAAAGAAAATAAGAGGAGGCGTATAAAAAAGAATAAGAAAGAATAAATACTTTTAACAATAAGTCAGTCTATCTATATATATATATACATATACATACGAATGATTGGTTACTATAAAGAAGATACAATTTAATTCTCTTTGTGATAAATTTTTCTTTGAAAGGTTCTCGTTAAGAAAAAGATCACTTGCTTTCTTGTTATTAAAATGGCGTGGCCGCTTTCGCGATTAAGTAATTAATGGAGCGTGTTATTTTGCATAAAATATCATGAGAATGTTTTACCATACCATGCTTTCTAAGAAAGCAAGAGTAAAATCATCGTAAAGTTTTATATATGATTAACAATAATAATAATAATAAGAATAAGAATAATAATAATAATAATAATAATAATAATAATAATAATGATAATAATAATAATAATGATAATAATAATAATAATAATAATGATGATGATGATGATCATGATCATGATGATAATGATGATGATGATGATGATGATGATAATAATAATAACAATTATAATTATCGGACTACGGAATTATTACGGAAGAAACAACGACCTCGTTAATATGAAGCATATCATTTTATTTTATTATCATATTCAATAATCTCGTTATCTTTTGTTTGTTTCTTTATTATATATACGTAAATATTCTAACTAAAGTTTTCCGGTTTTATCTATTACTCTTATATTTCATATTCTTCTTGTTTGAGGAAAACGGTAGAGTTATTATCCAGGGTAAAACATAGATATATATATATATATATATATTACAGTCTTTTTATTTTATTATAACGCAAAGATCTAAGCTATTCGGAGCCAAATCTTTTCCTTGTACCAACGTTCCACGAAATTTATTTAACTTATTATCAGATTCGCGTTATAGATATATAATATAATGAAAAATAGAGCAAATCCGATTTGAGATCCAAGGTCAAATAAATCTAGCTTACACATTGGTACCATATGAATAATCCTTAAATGAAACAGAAACTCATATATAATATTAGCTTGGGGAGAAAAAGAAAATTCATTATTTTAAGCTTGAAATAAACGTAAAAGTAATAAATATTTCTTTTAACTCAAACTAAAGAAAAAAAAAACCTATAAAATATAAATAAGAAAACAAAAATTATATATATTTTTTATTATACATAAATCGCTTTAAAATGATCAATAACTCTACCATTTATTCTAAATAATTAAGAAAATGTAAATAATCCTTATGATTCTTAAAAGAAATAATTATACGGAAATTACACGATTTTCTTGCTTCCTTCGTTTTTATTAATAATATTATTATTATTATTATTATTATTATTATCATTATTATTACTATGTGTGTGTTTTTTATTATTATTATTATTACTGTATGTGTGTTTATTATTATTATTATTATTATAAATTTAAAATGTATCCTTCCTTCCTTTCTAGCCTTTTTTCGTCTACTCTTACGAGCAATTTACAGAATGACAATGACCGTGTCATGTCCGTGTCACGTTCTGTTAAGATGCGCTTCATTTTCGCAACCCTGACACGAAATCACTTATAATTTTATTGATAAGAATCATTTCTTTCCTTATTCTTGTATTTACGTATTATTATGTAAATACAACAACCACACAACAACAACAACACCACGAATCCCACCAAAGATTAACGAAATCGGACAACCTGTTAACGGGAATAGAAGAAAGTGAGAGAGAAGGAAGGATGAAGAAGGACAAAAATAAGATGAATAAGGACGAGAATAGGAGAAAAATGACTTCTGTAAGTATATATGTACAAGGAAAAGAGAAATATCGATTTACATTTTACAAGCGAGAAGCTGCTTCGTATTATCGCGCTTAGTAGCGCACGATAAAAGAACTCATGGTATGCATGTATAGTATGCTTCTGCATAATATATCTAAAATTAATCTTAACACGGGTTTCCCTTATATATATACTTAAGTATATGTGTGTATATGTTTTTATCTTTCTACGAGTATGTATTTGTACCCCCATATATGTGTATATACTTCACTCTAATGTAAGTTTTCTTTTAACGCGCACGCGCGCATATATACATGTGTGCTTTGAATATAGTTACATATATATATATTTATATACATATATAAATGTGTTTGTGTGTATTCATGCACGTATATTCGCCGCACTGTCATACAATATTTTATTGTTGTTATTATTATTATTATTATTATTATTATTATTATATTTATAATACATATAATCTATATAGAAATGTACGTATATTGTACATTACATCTTATCATATACGTAATCATTTAACATATATAATTTACAATTAGTCCTGAACCTGAAACAAACGCATTTGTAGCAAAACGCAGGACAATTCTTTACGTTATATAATGTAACCAACCACTCCTGATAACGATATATATATATATACACGTGTGTGCATGCTTGTATGTATGTACACATGTGCTTTGAAAATGTTTACACCCACAAGCTTCTACGAAACACGTCAAATTCGAAAAGGGGATATTTCTTTTCTTTTCTTTTCTTTTTTTTTTTTTTCTTTTTTTCGGTGAGGATAGAGAAAGAGTGACGGAAAAATAGAAAAAAAAAAGAAAGAAAGAAAGAAAAGCAGGCAGAGAGAGAGAGAAAGAGAGAGAGAGAGAGAGTGAGAGAAAAAGTAAGTATGAAGAAGGAAAAGGGATAAAAAACAAAAGAAAGCAACACGATCTATTTCGCTCCCTTTTTCTCTTTCCCCTCTCCATTTTTTTTGTAATTTTCTTTTTCATTAATATTACTCATTAACACGTATATCACAGATTACTCCAAACCGGAACGTCTTTTCATTATTTTAATGTTATTATTAATATTATCATTATAATTATAATTATTATTATTATTATTATTATTATTATTACACACGATATTAAATGGCAAAATAATACAATAAAATAAAATAATAAAATTCCAAGGAATTACAATCTATTTTGTTAATCAATAGGAAATATTTTTTATTCTTTAAAAAAAAAAAAATTAAAAAAGGAAAAAAAGAACATCATTCAAAAAGACTTCTTTCTTATTTTTTTTTGTTTATGTGCAATGACGTTTTGATGTTTTGTACTTTAAACAAGAAATTAATAATTTTAATGATAAATAAATATTTTGTCGAGAATGACGCGAGTTATTTTATTTCAACCAATCGATTCTCTAAGAATGCTATTCGCTTGTGCTCGTTACGGGAAACCGAGCTAGGATTATCATAAAAAGTAATAAAAAGATTTTTTTTTCTTCCCCGTGGGACGGACATCAAATATTATTATTATTATTATTATTATTATTATTATTTATTATATTCTTTATATTTCTTATAATCATCATTATCCTTTTACTTTTTCTTTTTACTCCTTGTATCTTCTTTTCCTTTTTTATTTTTTTTTTTCTTTCTTACGATCACGCATTTCTCTATTTTTTTCTTCCGTTTATTCGACGGGAACAACACAACATAAAAAATATAAGTGAACCTTAGGCACGAAACTTCTTAACACATAAATAGTTTTATATGTTGCGATAAAAACGCCTTGTCTTTTTTCTTTTTTTTTTCTTTTCTTTCTTTCTTTGTTAAGTTCATTTTTTGTAGATGGTAATATTTCAGAAATAAAGTGTTTATTATAATGATAAAAAATAAAAATGCTTAAAAAAAAATAATTCCATACAACTAATAGAGCTCGGCAAATCAAATTAACGAATTTGGCTCGTATTTCTTTTTTCTTTTTTTTTCTTGATAAATAAAATTTAATATACGTATATATATATATATATATATATATGTGTGTAGAGAGAAAGAGAGAGAAAGAAAGAGAGAGAGAGAGAGAGAAAAAGAGAGAGAGAAAGAGAGATTGAAAAAGAACAGAAGCGAGTAACGAATTAGGATAATTATTAGGAGAAAATTAATTGTATTTTCTTTTCTTTTTTTTGGGGGCGGGGGGGGTCTTTTCTTTTTAAATCGATAGAATTACGCTTTTCTATTACCATTGCGTGGTAATCGATGGATCATCAAATAACACGCTTTTTTCTCAACCATGCTTTGTAATTATTATTTGATCACCTTTTTTAATTGTCGCGTACACAATCAATTTATCGACAACACCACATTTACCTATTCGACAGAACTTCGGAAAGTATAAGGGAAAATGTACCAAGTGAACCACAACATAAATATTGGATTTTATTAATACATTCTTTTTGTTGTCTATTTTTTTTT
This sequence comes from Mischocyttarus mexicanus, assembly GCA_023678845.1. NCBI lineage: Eukaryota > Metazoa > Arthropoda > Insecta > Hymenoptera > Vespidae > Mischocyttarus > Mischocyttarus mexicanus. The sequence goes on along the minus strand of JACGTP010000002.1, from coordinate 4,186,686 downwards.
TTTTGTTTCTTTAAGATTTCCTTAACACGCCTGCTTCTTCTTTTTATTTTTTTTTTTTCCTTTTTTCTTTTATAATAAGATCTCGACGAAGTTAGCAGGGAAAGTGAACAGGTAAGAAGAAAAAAAAAAGAAGAGAAGAAAAAGGCAATCGTTTCGCGATTATTATAGGCGTTGATATATTACGAAATAACGATGACTCGTGAAGTGTATTTTGACGACAAAAAAAAAACAAAATGAATTTAACGAATTTTACAATAATTTTTTTCTTTTTTTGTGTTTTGTACTTAACACTTAGCCGACCGATCGGGGAGATCACCCCACGTTAAAGTAAGTCAGATTTCTTTTATTTCAAATAGTGAATATCATTCGCGTTGCGAAAAATCCGCGGTGGACAGCGTAGTTTGACATGCCTCAGCGCGGTCGGCTAAGTGTTAATAGATTCTCGTATAGAAAACTCATATCCCAATAAAAAATAAATAAATAAAAAAGAAAAAGGGAGTAAGGATAAAATATTAACTAAAAGTTTAACTAAATTATTTCTCAACTTTCACGAATCAACGTTAAAGATATCTCTTTTAATTCGAAGAATTTAAACACATTTGTAAAACATAAGTCTTCCTTATAGTATAATATTTGTATAATATATACGTTCATCATCATAGAGGCCAACACAGTACGGCAGTCGAAAAAAGAAATTTCGTGACAACCATATTTGCCATAATCGCTACCTGTACACATTATACAAGAGCTGCCTGCGATGATGTCGCTAAATTTTAACAAAATCTATGCGTATGTAGAAACCTACATAAAAACAGACACACATGTGCGCGCGTGCACACATATACACACGAATACGTATATATATATATATATATATACGTTAATCTTATTTACTTATATGTATTCGAATTATATAAGTGTCATTAAATTCACTTAAATACATATGCATATAAGTGACACACGTATATAAGTAAATTTATTTACATTTATAATTGGAAAAAAGACATCTATATCATAGCAAATATCACTTTTGTTGCCACAGTTTGCGAGATATAGGAATAAGATGTATTCCAACGTGATTATTGATAATGCGCATACATATATATATATATATATCCATACACATGCACGCACGCGCGCACGCACACACACATCGGCTATATGTTATAATTACGATAATTAGTCAAAACATTTGTTAAATTTATTTCACAAAGAATTATAATATAAAATAAATCATAAAAATAATGTTTTGACTAAATTCAATATGTAATTACCAGCACATGTGAATACATTTATGCATGTATGTATGTATGTATGTATGTATGTATGTATGTATTTATGTATAAATATATATAATATCATAAAAGTGCCGACAGTATAATGTCGTTTCATCTTGTTGATAAAATTTTAAAGATTTCTATAATAAGATTCTTTTCTGTTATCTATTTACCAGTTCCCACTTCTACCTCTACTACGAAAACCACCTCCTCGAAATTGTCCACCACGTTTCGGTCCTCTCGGAACGAAATTTCCGGAGGATGGTCCACGTGGACCTCTTTCCATCCAAGGAGCTCTAGGACCACCTCGGAAACCACTCCTACTACGAGGAGGACCGCTTCTCCAATGTGAGAAAATCGCTGGTCCCCCAACTCGAGGTCGAAAGTTTGGACTGTTACTATGCACATCATATTCATATCCCGCAGCTGAATGAATGTCCGTCGATGTACCACACGATCCGGTATCATTTGAACCTGCATCCGCAATAATCACCGTTTGTTGCGGACCGTTCGATAAAATAATTCTCTTTTTGCTAATCACATCCTCCTGTTTCTCGTCAAAATCACCATTTGTTGGCAATCTCTTCAAATTATTCGATGGAGCCGCATTAGATTCCATCAAAACCTCCAACTGTTCCGGTAACTGAGGCGCCTCTGTTGAATCTTCATGAGTTTGTTTTTCCAACGAAGAGTTTTTGTCAACAATCCGTTTCTCCATCAAACTAGGTTCCGAATTTATGTCTTCCGTATATTCCGACACGGACGTGTACTTCTCGTCGCGAGGATTCTTTGCTTCTTCCGAAATTGACGATTCTTGAAGGGATTTTTCCTGATTATTGTCAGAATCAGCTTTGATCAACTCATCATTCGTCAATGTATTATCTAATGAAGCAATATAACTGGAAGAACCGTGTTCGGAGTTTTGAGAACTCGATACATCTTGCTGTGTTTTATGATCCTCGGTTAACAACGAACAGACTTTCTCCTGCGATGAACAGACTTTCTCTTGCAATGAATTCTGAATAGCTTGCATATTCGCTAATGGCTCACCTTGTTCGAAGTCAGGCATAGCTATAGGTTTGCCTTCGTCATCAAGGATAAGGACAGTTTCAGGTGGTTGTAATAATAAAGGACGACTATTTGGAGTAATGTCTTGTGGTGAGCGTTGCTGTTGCTGTTGCTGTTGTTGTTGGTGCTGGTGCTGCTGTTGTTGTTGTTGTTGTTCCTGTGACCTCGATTTTCGGATACCTGTAGGAGTACGCTGCTTATGATTATGATCATCAGAATATCTATTTTGTCGATTTCTTGGAAATCCACGACCACCACGGACACCCCTTTCATTCCTATGAAAGGTTGGAGTATCGCGATGCTGATGGTCAGATGCCAGATATCTGTTCCGCAATTGCGCTTCCCCGTGAAAATCTTGATTAGATCTAATGTTATGTTGATTATCGTGATATTCAAAGTCTTGCTGATTCGGTTGGTGAACCTCGTGAAAGCTTTGTTGCCCTGGAAGAAATTCTTGCTGATTTTTAAGAAAGCTCGGTGGTGGTAATCGATTTTGATGGAAGTTCGGTTGATTGGAATGAAAATCAACTGGCGGATTATGATGAAAATCTGCTTGAGTTTGATGAAAATTATTTGGAGGTTGATGAAATTGCGGTGGTGGCGGTGGTGGAGGTGGTCCAGGATGAATAACGTGAACGTCTTGCAATATTTGGCCTCGAGGTACTGACATTTGAGTGGAAGGTAATGGAATCATGCGCATATCCATATCTAAATGTTGAGTCTGCCCGGACTGCACTGGATTCATTGTCCTCATATCGCGATCTTGAGATCTGACATCTACTAATATTCTTCCTTTTGGTTTATTATCTACTTCATCGTCCGACATTTCCATATCAACACTCTCTACGATATCGCCAGGTTGCATGTGTTGCCTAATTATGATGAAATGTAAAATGTATTATATGTAAGTTCGTAGAAATTTAAAAAAAAAAACAAATATAATAATTATATAATAAAGCCTCACCGATAATCCTGATCACTTGTAGACCATAAAGCAGTGTTATTTGGCAATGCAGTCAACGTCGTATCATTGATGGTATTATGATTTGCTGGACTTCCTGTGAGACTTATCAAATTACGATGATCGACATCTGCTGCTTTTATTAAGCTATATGATAATTGGTTCTCGGATGTTAATGGTATTGGTATCACCCTACATACATAAAGTGGTAAAAGATATTTCCATGATATCATAAAATGATAAAAATGATTAATACATTACCTATGATCTACATCTCCTGCACTACTAAGAAGAGGCTCTTGAGGTTGCGCATCATTATACTCTACAGGATCGGTAAATCCAGCTTTTTCGTACATCGGTGGTGATTCTGGAGTTTCAGAAAGAATTTCACTTTTCCCTCTTATATTATTAGGCCAAATAGAGTCATTACTAGACTCCCATCTGTCATTAGCACCATCTATCCATGAAGCCTTATTTTTTTCATCATTTTCGCCAGGCCAAGATGGATTCATACTATTTTTACCTGGAGATATATAACAGACTATACTGTATTCTTTATAGTAATTCTAATTACCACGACAAAGAGAAGGATTATTTCTGTTTTTTTTATGTAATCCATACCCTTTTCTTCCCATTTTGCTGGTTCTTTAATTTCATTTGAAGAAGTCCATGTAGGAAATTTAGGCGGCAATTTATTGTAACAATTTTCGTCATCAAGAAAAATAGGTGGCGGGAGAGGTGGGGGAGGTAAAGGATTTACAACACTTGCATTAGTAGAACCATCAAACGGCACAGTGATATTACTTTGACTATTTTGACTGGAATATGGAGAAGGAGTATGTGATTCAGTAGGTAGGTTACGAACGGAAATAGGAGTACTGTGGTTCATTGGACAATTATTCAAAGTGCCGAGAGATGAACCCTGAGCAGTCATCATTCGTGGGAGTACAGGAGTCACAGGAAGCTGTCCTGATGCAGGTGAATGCCTATAATTAGGACGCTGCGGAGATCCCATTTGAGGATCAGTAATATCTAAACCTAGACCAGGTATACCACCAGGATCTTGAGTTCCTTCTGATGAAGGAAGGACAGTTTTCAAAAAACTAGATATATTAAACTCTTCATTATTTTCACTTTTAGAGGGCCTCATATTGATCACTTCTATTGGCTTTGGCTAATAAAATTAAGCAAATTTAAATATTAATAGATATTTTATATAACAATAAATTATTACTTACCTCTAAGGAATCATATTGTTGTGTTATCATAGTAGGTGTTGTAGATCTTTCATTAAACAAATGTCTCTGAAAAAAATATATAACATATATAGACATTCATAGATACACGACATGATGGCATAATCATACGACAAAACTGTATCTCACCATATTACCAAAATCTACATTCCCTCCAATAAACGAGGAGAAATTATTAGTAAAATCTCCAGATTCATGTCCCTGTGTCAACTCTGGAGCAGGAACAGGAACAGGATCATAATCATGAGTGTATGAACCATAAATAGATGGAGGCGCTACTTCTATAATCCCAGATTGATTTGTAGTTTGATTTTCATCACCTGGCAGCTCTATATCGCTATCAGGACTGGGAGATGGAGCATTCACATCAGGTGATGGAATAGGAGAGGTCAATGTTGGTAATAATTCATCCAATCTCTTTTTAAAATTTTTCACTCTGCTACCAAAATTGCGATATGCCTATGTGTAAAGATATTGATTAATGGCTAAATAAAAACCTAGGTGAATTGTTTTTTTATTTTATATAATAAACAGAACACTTCTCTGTTGACAAAATTAACTTACATTTGCTACTATTTTAACTTCAGTCCGTTGAGTTTCATAAAATTGATCTGCTTGATCGAGCAATTCAAGAACCTGAGTTCTTTCCCCAATTTCAGCCTCCAATGCACGCACATAATTTTCAACATTTCTTACTGCCAAATCAACTTCTTTTTCAGCATCTTCAACACGTCTTCGATCTTTTAAAGATGCACAAAGCTCATCTGCATTTTCTATGTCTATGTTATTATCTCTTAAATCACGCAATCTAGCATCTGTTGCTTGTTCTAAAGTGGCACAAGATCTCATTGTCGAAATCAGTAATGCAGCCTGAAATTCTTCTGGCACTGTAGCAGGTTGTGGTTCTACTTTTTTCTTTGGGGCAGCTGATATTAAGCCCGATAAATCAGTAAGAAACTCTTCATCGTATACTTGTCTCTCATCCCAAATATTAAATATCCGCAATATACGATGTTTTACTTTCTCATCTCTAACCATTGTGGTAGCACGTTGTAGCGTAGTGCCCCAAGATTCCACAAACTCAAAGTTTTTTCTCTTGGAGTACTGAATGACATCATTAGCCAAGTAAAAGAGCGTAAGACGATGCTCTACTTTTACTACCACATAAAAATCACATTATTAATTATTTAGAATAAACATTTCTATAAATAGTGACATTCCTTAACCCTTTCAATAATACCAATGACTATAGTCATCGATTGATATTTTATATTGATTTACAATTTTTAAATCTGAATGTTATAAAATGGATTACATGCATCCCATTCTTTATCCAATTCGCAATAAAATGTACGTTTGCATTATATTTGACTCGTATAGTAGAACTTTATTCATGATACAAGTATCTATATAGTAGAAGCATAAAGATTTTGTATAACTGTATTGAAAGGGTTAATATATGAGCTACTCAGTCTAATTATTAAATTAATTTTAAATATAAAATGTTAACTATATATATTGATCAATTTCTTTGTTAATTAAATTTTAGAAAACTCTGAAAGCGGAGTTCATTACTTTGGTATGTGAACAGCTCATATATTTTGATACAATAAATACACAAACGCATGCAATATAATGTAAATAAAATTTGATATTTATATGCAATTTAAAAAGATTTAATGTAATATTAAACTTACCCTTCTTTAAAACTTGAAGCCAAGTAGCAACAATCTTCTTATGATGTTGTCGTCTTTCAAGACACCATGTCGAAAGACATTGAATAGCCTCCTGTGAATCCTTCAATGTATGAAGTCTTCGCTCAAAGAGTTCCACATCAAAATCACTTGTTGCCATTTTGTTGATGAATCATCAACTCGTTCGATAGTTCAAAAATTTAATGTCATAACATTTTTTAACATGAACCACCGAAAGGAACACAAAAATATACACTCAGGTATCATAGATATGTTGCTTATATAGCACATCAACCTAACCAAATAGTATTACTAACGAATCAACGTCGAATATTAAGAATTAAATTAACTATTAAATCACTATTCATTTTTTCAGTTAGACAATACTCTTCGATTTCACTTTTCCTTCATATACACAGACAATGAGATATTTAAAATCATTTAGAAACTATAAAATTAAAGCTTACAATACCGACACGCTTAAACTGTCATTATTAACGTAAACCTAAAGAATACAAGAAGTAAATAATTCAGTTTGTAAATGTAACACTATTGTAATGCCAAATGAATGATATTATTCGATACACAGTACATTAACTTTCATAATATATTTCAAAATACCGTATATCATACAAAGAGTCGTGAAAACAAGAGTCAGCCATCTTTCGAGGACCAAAACACGACCGCGCAATGGCCGGCACGTTTCATAAAATATCGTATAAAACTTATTAAAAATTAACACGGATATATGCGTTACTATATTTTCATTAACAAAAAAATGAGATATATATTTTTATCTATCATAAAATTCAATAGAAATTGGCATAATCTATTTAATGAATTTAAATAGATTATTTTTTTAAAATAAAAAATAACTTAAATATTTTTTAATAAAAATCTTATGAATTGTGTATATCACTAAAAAGTGTTAAAGTTTGTAATAATTTTAAAATAACGTATTTTATTAAAAATAGTATTCTTTTTTATTAAACGTATATTCCTTCAAAGTTAGCTCATATAAACAAAATTTGTTTTATTTTCGATTAATAAACAACCATTTACATTTTGTATACATACTTATTATTAGTGCCCATTTATAGATATGATATGATATGATATAATTAGATATACATCTTATTAACGATAAACGTTGATAGGTTAAATGCATTTTAGAATTAGGATCAAATCATCCAATCATAGATGACATATACGTATAAAGGCGAATATGCACTTACTAATAAATCGATACAAAATTATTCATAATTCATTACAATTTAATATCATGAGATTTTATTTTATTAATAAGAATACACAAATGTCACAATGCTAAAAGAAGCTGCGAGAAAACAGCAAAAAAAAATACTGCAATATTAAAATAAAAATTTAGTTTATATACGTCTTGCTAAATCACCAATGAGAAGAAAGTTTCGCGATGACGAAATAAAAAGCAAATGGCGTCAATTTGCCCGCGTTTATTAGATTGACATAAAATTAATTATTATAATCTGCAGTTATCAATTACGTTGTATAGATCATAGGATTAAAAACTAATATATATCCTTATAGTCTTCCACATTCGTATAAAAAAATAGTAAATTACGATTATATATATCCAAAAAATATTGAACTCGATGATTAGCAATAATTTACAATTATGAACACTGACGATAAAACAAATCTGATACAATATCGATATTATTCAAATTAAAGTAATACAAAATCTCATAATGAGTCGATCAATACAATTGTTATTATATAGTTCATTATTTTATATATATAAGTATATATATATATCCTCTAAATTATTAAATAAACATTTGCATTCGCTTGAATGAACATTAACTATTGTCCTTGAAAAGCTAATCGTTCCATATTTTCCCCCTATACAAAAATATAACATAACTTTACATCGACGATATCATAGTGCTGTTTTTTTTCTTTCTTTCTTTCTTATTTTTTTTTTTTAAATGAATACCAAATATAGACATAAAAGAAGAGGAAAGTGAAGCATAAGGAAGGATATAACGATCGGGCCATAGACGGTAGTCGAGAGTAGTGAGAGTCTGTTCGTTGGTGTGTGCTTTAATCACACGAAGCACAATTTCTCCCTCTCTGTCTTTCTCTTCCTCTCTCTCTTTCTCTCTCTCCCTCTGTCTCTTTTCTCCCTGCTAGAGAACGAGCGAACATCGATGAATGAATCCTGTTGCGCAGAGACCGGTGGCTTCTACCGTAAGAGTCGATATATCCACTATATAGTCAATTGCATCTGTAGGACGAAGGAGTGTGCGTGCGCGTGTATTCGAGGCGCGGTGGTGGCAGCTGTGTGGTGGCGGGTGGTGGTGCGGTGGCGATGGCGGCGGTGTATGGCGGTGTGTCGCTTGTCTCAACTGTATTCGACTAGTTGACATATTCCTCGCAAGTGTCACGTCGCGGTCGAAGGGAAGTTTACGTTTGTATAAGAAGAATTGTTCGAGGATCGTCTTGGTTGCTGCTTCCTTGCTTTCAGTCATCAGTCATATCCTGCTTTAAATACATACATATATAGGCATATATACGTATATATATATCTATATATATATATATCTATATATCCCTATATTATATGTATATAAATATATATATATATATATAAATATATAGATATAGATATAATATATATATGTATGGATATATGTCATGTTAGTAGTGTATTATTTTTTATCCTCGTACGACGATCTTCGAAGAACAGGTTGGAGATGGATTTGGCTTTAAAATAAAATGCTTGATCGAGGATGCAAAAGGGAGCAGGCGTGGACTATTCGTCGTCTGAGGTCAGGCGTGGGGATGAACTCTACGGGGACTAAGAGAGGGAGGAGGTCTGGGGCGCTTCCTGTGCTTGGCACTAGCCTAAAAAAGCTTCACAAACAGAATCGCGACCGAATGTCTTTTCAATGCTACGAAAATGGTGAAGTGTGGGAAAAAGTGGGCATTGAGTAAAGGCTTCGACTGCTTGAATCATGACAGAAGCGTCGGAGGAGTAAGTAATCTATCTCTCTCTTTCTCTCTCTCTCTCTCTTTCTTTTTCTCTCTATTTTTGTATTTCTATCTTTCTTTTTCCTTCTTGTTCTTTCTCTTTAATGCTACTGTACTACTATATGTATGAAGATGGTTCCACACGGAAAGGCGAAACATTCATTACGTTACTGTGCTTTTTACGAGACCGTGTGTCCCCACCATGTTTTAAATGGTGTACACATCGTTCAAAGAAACATTCACTCTTTTTTCTCTTTCTTTCATTTATCTCTCTCTTTCTTTCTCTTTCTTTCCTGAATTGCTTTCCGTAATACCCCCAGTTGCATTTTTTTACATGTATTGTGGGACTTTTTCACGACCGTTAAGTTTCCCCCTCTTTCGGAAACCTCTCACATTATCTTTTCGACGCTCCTCCTACGAATTTACACATGTAAACGTATGTCATGTCGTATGCTCCTTTCTACATACGTGTTGGTATGCCATCCGGTGTGTGTTCGTGCATGGCTGACTTCATTCATTGAATCGATGTCAGCGTGTAACATCTGCTATGTAGTTGTGTTACTGACGATTCAGAATATTTTACCGACTATTATATGAAATAAATTGATATATATATATATATATATATATATATATTTAAATAATTCCTCTCTTCTCCTTTTCATTTATTTTTGGAAACAGTGTTCTTTTATGTTTTTAATATCCTTTAACGTTCTACGTATTTCCAATTATGTTCGATTAATTGAATTTTTCGTACAAAACCTGTCATATTCCTTTTCATGGTATAATATTATTTTTCTTACTCTATATCTGCCTAGATATTAATATGGTAATGTACAATTGGTCTGAAACTGATCTTGCTGTTTTTTTTAGTGGTAACTACTTAGTGAGGGTTTGTGCCCAAGTAATGACGAGAGATGACAGTTCTGGTGGATGGGTTCCTCTGAGTGGAGGTGGCTTAGCTAATGTTTCTGTGAGACGTAGAGCAACCTCAGTGGGTGGACTTCAATCTAATAATACCAATGGTACAAGTATTTCTACTTCGAATGTTAATACTACAACTTCAAGTGCAACTGTCAATGCACAGGGTCATGAATCTAGTACTTCTCCACCTAGTGCAACAAAAAGAAAACATGAATATCTTATCTATGGGAAACGTATCACGGATCAATCGGTAATATTATGCAATAGTTTAATAGCAAATTATAATATTAAATGCTTTTTTATTATATATTATAAGATATTTTTATTTATTCTTTACTTTTGTAGGTTGTTCTTAGCTGTACCATTAAAAAGGATTTTGAATATAATAAGGTAATGCCAACTTTTCACCATTGGCGGACAGGAGAAAAAAAATTTGGATTAACTTTTACAACGGCTGCGGATGCAAGAGCATTTGATAAAGGTGTACGCACTGCGGTGGAAGAATTGTTGGAAGGTAAGACTCGTAATAATATATATATATATATTAATAGATTAAATGTATTTTTGATATAATTAAATGATTTCTTCTTTCTGAATATTTAAAAATAATGAACAATTATAATGTGACTAAGAGTACATTAAGATACAAGTTTATTATTCTGTTATTTTAAATAGTAAATTTGTAATAATAAATATAGAGTAGAGAAACAGTGATATATTATTAATTATTAATTTTTTTGTGTTGGTTATTTCGCTGCTTTTTTATATGGATTGTACAACTGGTAAGCTGTACAAAAGAATATATAATCTATCATTGTTTTCTGTACAATTTCTTATTAATTATATTTATTAGTATTTTGTAATTAATATTATAGGACTTGCGGAATCAACATTGTGTTGTAATTCTACAGATGGTGGTGACGATGATGTTTTTATGGTAAGAACAAAACAACTTTAAAATCCAACATACTTGGAATTCATCATATAAATTGATATTTTTTTAATTTTACAGACCTTAAATCTACCTGTGGATCCTTTAGATCCACGTCCATCTCCAGATACATCTCGTGAAGTAGTTCGTGTACCTATTTACTATTCCCAGTGTTCAGATGTTTTTGATTCGCATAGTAAACCTATTCATTGCATTGGTGGATCCGGCAACAAAACGTCACTATCTCAACATCCTTTAACATCAACTGCAGATATTGGATCTGATGCTTATGTACATCTCACAACAGTTAACCATGAATATTTATATCCTATCGTCGATGATCATAAAAGTGATAGATTAGACAGGCACAATAGTGGAAGTTCTTTGAAAAAACCCGACATTATAGTGTCGCAACCTTCAAAAAATACTATCAGACGTAATGTTCAGTTACGATGTAAACATTGCCAAGAATTATATTCTGAGCAGCATAATTCTAGGGGATCTTGCGAATATGCTCCTGATCCTATTAAACGCGGGATAGCAACAATATCTTGTTTATCATGTGCTCAATGTATGCTGTATCATTGTATGAGCGATGCTGAAGGTGATTTTGCTCAAAATCCTTGTAGGTAAGTTTTATTAGAAAATTTTTTATGGTAACTTTTTTTTTATTAACTTAAAATGTACGTATATGTTAAGATACGTTAACTTAAGATGTAACTAATATATAATTCTGTAGTTGTAGTATGGAAGAAGGATGTGGACGAAGATGGATTGGTTTAGCATTATTATCACTAATTGTTCCGTGTTTATGGATTTATCCCCCACTCAGAGCTATTCATTGGTGTGGAATGTCATGCGGAATGTGTGGAGGCCGTCATCATCCAATGGAATAACTGGAGGATCCCTTTGATGCCTCTGCTCTATACTCAGTTGAATCAACAAAGTTTTCATCATCACGTAGTGCAGTCGCTAATGTGTATGAATGTCACGATCTGAGTATGGGACGTTGTCAGAGGTATCAAAGGGGCAGACAGCTTCCAGTACACGCACTAATCCATCAACATCATCTGTGAGAATTAAACTGACAAAGAAAATGATATGGAGCACAAGATGTTGCATTTAGCCTTCACACTGTGTATATTCCGTACGTTTTGTAAACTTTATTAGCAGTATGAATTGTTTAGTCACAACTGTATATTAAACAATTGATAGATGGAAGTAAAATAGTATTTATACTTCCACCAATTGGTATATGGGTAGGACTGAGCAACTATGTATTGTTCATGGTGTAAATTATGAGAGTGCAGCTGTGAGATAATGCAAAAAAACTTTTTATTCCCAGTTTGAATTATTATTCTCTGCCTCGTGTAATGTGTGTATAGAAAGCACAATGTCCCACACTGGAATCGAGCATTGCTGCGATTGTCAGAATGAAAGTGTAAGAATGTGTTCTATTCATAAGTTCTGATTATATTACACAAGTTGAAGCCAGTATTTACTAATTTTCTAGCTCTTATTAGTATGTAATATATAAAGTTGGGAAACAAGAGTAAATTGAAACTGTAAAATTAATCAAGATAAGATGAAAATTGCTCTATATTTATCATTTATTAGCCGTTGGAAATTATCTCATTAAAATATATGATGGAAAGCATTGCAATATTTGCATGTATACTATGTTGCTGCTGCAATCACTTGAATAATTAATTTCCTAAAAAATACAAAAATTATTGTCAAGGTGATTGAATAATCTTCTAAGTTGCAAACCATGTTATGGGTGCCTATATTGTACAAATTTTGTGATATTTTAGAACATATTATGCGTATTTTTATGTATTTTATTGATAAAAATAGATTGACAAAAGCTGGCTGCGTCTCATAAGATGCAAACAGTAGCTAATATTTTACAAATACAACTTCATAAAACAAATACAAATATTTGTGACCAGTGCCTGATGTAAAGAAAAGATTTATAATTATTAATTTAATTTGTTTGAATATTATTTAATAAAGAATAAAGACACATTAAAAAAGATTAAATTATAACAGATTTCTAATTAAATAATGATCTGATTCTTAGTACTATTCATGGCACTTAGAGTATTTCGTAAAAATACTTGATACTAATTATCATCTTAATTTTTTTACTTATTCTTATTAATGATAATAAATTATCTTATTTTAATGTTCTCTCTCTAATTGTTATGCTCTCTTTTAGTGATATTTATTCGTATATTAAATGCATCAGTGCATTAATATTGTACATTATAAAAGTATTTATAAAAAAACGATAATTTCTTTTTTATTTACAGGTCAGTTTTATTAAAAGTCTGTAAATATATTTATGATCTGTTTCATTTTAGTACTATCAGTTATTTAAGTAGTACCAAGTTTATTTTATCTTATATGAAGTAAGAAGCAGCTAGCTTAAGCAATATATACTATCTTGATCTTTAATAATTAATTATGTTATAAAGATATATATTCAAAAGATATGTTGAAAAAATATCTACGGATCTGATTACATATTTGTAAAAATTTAATTGCCATTTAATCATGATACTCTTAGATAAATAGTGCCATAATATAGATCGCGCTGTTATACTTTTCAACTAAGCACAATTTTAACATTGCAAAGATTCTTATATTTGTTTATCATATTATGTAGATCACCTTGACATTTATCTCTATGTATAAAGAGAATGTGTATAGAGATTGTAATATATTTTTTAAACCAAAGCTTCAAAATGTGCTAGATAGTTCTTCATGATCAGCTTATTGATATATAATGTAAAAT
>JACGTP010000002.1:3986555-4171473 GCA_023678845.1 Mischocyttarus mexicanus | reverse complement strand
GTAGTACCAAGTTTATTTTATCTTATATGAAGTAAGAAGCAGCTAGCTTAAGCAATATATACTATCTTGATCTTTAATAATTAATTATGTTATAAAGATATATATTCAAAAGATATGTTGAAAAAATATCTACGGATCTGATTACATATTTGTAAAAATTTAATTGCCATTTAATCATGATACTCTTAGATAAATAGTGCCATAATATAGATCGCGCTGTTATACTTTTCAACTAAGCACAATTTTAACATTGCAAAGATTCTTATATTTGTTTATCATATTATGTAGATCACCTTGACATTTATCTCTATGTATAAAGAGAATGTGTATAGAGATTGTAATATATTTTTTAAACCAAAGCTTCAAAATGTGCTAGATAGTTCTTCATGATCAGCTTATTGATATATAATGTAAAATATTTACAATATATTATTTTTAAGAAATGATTACTACAAAATTGCTAATAATATACATTTGTATATGTAGAAGCAATTTACAAGAAATGTTATTTGTTATATAATTAAATTACAAGCATGTGGTTGTTCTTCAAACATTAATAACAGCAATGCATGATATATTTTAGAATTGTACAAAATGACAAAGAATGTATTTTCAAAATAGCACACGTCCATGCTTATTTAAATAATTAATACTTTGTTATGTTCAATATTTCTAGTCTATTAATATATTAGTGTTTATGCATTGCTTCTCATATGCCATAAAAAATAAGTATCAAAAGTTTATACAAAACAACTATTTGTATTTTCCTCTTAAAATGAACATTTATTGCCCTTAAATTCAAAAAATATGTACGTCTATATTGTTACTATATATAAATGCTCATTTTATTTGAACAATTTTATTGAAGTATCTAAATGTTATATGTCATATAATGATGGCTAGCCTTCTTCCATGGTAGTTCATATTTATGAACACTGATTTAAGCATCCATCCATTCATAGTAAATATTTTATTGATGTGTTCCGTCATGTCTATCTAAATGCAGTGAATTTTAAATTATATATTTTAGTATATCTATCTATATAATTTACTTAATATAATTATACTTGAATAAATATTAAAATAGCATACATACATATAAAGAATAATATTATGCAAAGAGAAAACATACTAGAAAATTGGTTCCTGAATAATTACAGTAATTTTGAAATTTTCATAAATACTTTTTCCGAATAGCAATTAACAAATTTTAATTCTATTTATAAAGCAAAACAATGCTTGCGATAAAAAAAAATATCAAAAAGATATTAATCAAATCAAGATAACTAACTTCTATTCATTAGTTGCCAATATTTCATAAATTTTTATTTAACCTAAATTTAGAGTACAAAAATTTCTAAAGTATATTTAAAAATGTGTAGATATATACATATATATATATCTCATCTTTATTTTCATTAATATGATAATTATTTATGTGTTACGTTTACAAAATCTTGTTTATCATGTATTGATACACGCAAAATCATAAATTAGATTACAAATATGATCATTTTCTTTTTGTTCTTAAATATATTTCTTCGATCTTTCGATTTATAAAAAAAGTATCAAAAATAATATCCTTGTGTATGAATACTTGCAATCCTATTATACAAATATATTTAATTTAAAATAATATGCATATACGTACTAGATATACTAATACAGGTACATATACATAACAAACATATTTTCAATATTACAAAAAATATAAGTTAAATTTTGTAATGCACATATTATTTAATCTTAATGGAATTTTTGAGCTCTTTGGTATTTTAAAAAAAATTACAAATTTACTTATTAACTGAAATTGCAAGTATTTTTAAATATACAAAACAACATCATTTAACTATTTAATTAATTTTTGTTCTTATGAAACTATAACATACGGATTTCATAATATTCCATTGTAATTTCTACTATAGGATATCATTTATGTAATACAAATCTTTATTTGATTATAGAAGAGTACAAAAGTTACTTTTTCTGTAAGTTCGTTGTGATGATCTATACCAAATGAGAAATATGTGTATTACGGTTTTTACAGATTAATGAATGAAGTGTGTTTGAATCCTGTTTAAATTTTCTCAATGATTTAGTATGAGTGTTTGATGTAATTGAAGCACATTTTAAAAATTATCTATGGTCATAGTAATCTATTAATCAAGAGAAAATATAAATAATATAATTTGTACAAGGATATGGTAATGATTGGGTGATAATAATCGTTGATACAAATAGAAGAGAATATACGAATGCATAAATATGTTCGCGCGCTCATATGTGGTGTATGCGTGTGTTTGTGTGGGCAAAAGTGGTATGTGCAAAAATTAACATAAATAAATAAATTTAAACGGATATGCAGATATAAATTACACACAAAGCTATTATAAAAATTATCAAACTGGGATAATTCGCAAAAGTGCCTGCCAAAAGTAAAACAAGTGTTAAACGTTTATGGCAGCACTCAAGTGATGTGAGATTGGTTTGTAAAAACTTATTTTAATGGAGACTCTCACTCACAATGTAAATGCTGCAAGATCAACGAGTAAGATTTTAATTCACAAATTCATTGTATCATAAATGTTTAAATCTTGTATCATTGTAATTAAAAAAAAAAAAAAAAAAAAAAAAAAAAAAAAATATGTATCATAATCCAACTGTATGAAAAATAAAATATATTGTACCACAATGAAACATTAGATAAATATAAACCATTTTACATACAAGATTATTAAAAATACATTATTGTAACATATTAATTTACAAAAATTAATATATTTATTTAAATAACATAACTATTATTCTTTACACAATTTATAAATATTTCTTAGAAGATTCGAACTGTTTTTTAAGAGATATATTATATATAAACTATTTAATTATAAATATTTATATATAAAATCTATTTTAATGTGGCATTGGAGTATGACCATCGACATAAAAGTTTCTAGTCGCCTTAGGCAATTCTACTACTATACCGTCTAATTCTTTTGTTAATGTTATTTGACAACCTAAAATAAAAATAAGGGAAATTGTAATTTAAAATAACAATTATAAGTGGATACAATAACAAAATAGAGAGAGAGGTAACAGATTATATATATATATATATATACCTAATCTTGAATTTTCTTTTAAAAAAGGTGCTAAATCTAATAGATCCTCTTCTTGTTCCTCTGCTTGTGGAAGTTTATTTAAATAATCATAATCTACATAGACATGACATGTAGTACAAGCAAGAGAAGCTTCACACGCTCCTTCCATTTCAATTCCATATCTGTGCGCTAAATAAAGTACATTATCTCCTACTTTACCTCTCACTGGTATTTTTTTTCCTGTTTTGTCCACAAATGTAATATTTACTCTGGAGTATAAGACAGCAAGCATATTAAATCAATATAAATATTTATTATAATTTTATTATTATTATTAATATTATTAGTTCGTATATATACTTTAGATAAAAATATTCCAAGTTAAATATTAAGTTTACCTACACATCAGCTTCTGATTTTGGATCCTGCATTTCATATTCTCCATGTAATAGCCCTATAAACTCAAAACATGTATATATAATAATTATTTATTTTAATATTATATAAATATTTGATATCGTCAATCAATAAAAAGTTCAATAAAAATATATTACTTTTTTGTTTTCAATAAGTTTTATATATACAATATTTTTTACTGTACGTTATTGTACTGAATTAAAAAAAATATTGTACATGTAAAACTTATTTAAAAACAAGTAAGAAAACTTTAGGGACAACCTAATAAATACAAGGTATCTTAGGTTAACGTTAATTCAGTAATTTTAAATGTCATCTAAAATTATGCGAATATACTTAAACAAAACTTACATTTCGATGTATGCATCAATGAATTTGTCATTTTATTGAGATATTTAATTGGTAAAAATGTCTTTTTTAATGTACCCTTTAAGGTTAAAGGTCTTAATATAAACGTCATCGTGTACTTTAGCGCCATAATAATTAAAACTCCAAAATCTAACCTTTCCAATATGTATTGCATACATTTTTTGTATCCAATGATTATACGATTGAAAGGTTTGAAACTCAATAATATATACCATTTAACCATTAATTGTATATAACACAGAATAATAATTAACTCGTTAAATTGTTATTACTTATTTTCTCTAAAATATCATTTAAAATAATTAAAATAGTAAAAAGTTTTTTCTAAAATGAAGCAAAGATGTGATATAGTTAACTATTTTAATCATTGCTAAAGATACTGTGTTAGGATGATACATTAAAGCCATGTTGGTCGTTACACATAGACATTATATGATTTGGAATAGAGTAAATAATTAAATTTGAAATTAACTTTTTTCATTTTTTAATATTTGAAGAAATATATTTATAATAAATAATATAATATAATCTGTGTTAATAATAAATTATTATTAAAAATCTATTTTTAGTATCATACACTTGAATGATTTTGTGCATATAACCATTTATTTGTTTTTCCCGCGAATATTAAATTTTATGTGTGTATTGTACCATGTTTGTATGCGTGTAACTCTACATATATGCAGCTCTTAGTATGACAGAGAAAGAATATAATAATCGAGTGTTTTCCTCTTTGTTTTCTAGAGTATTACATATTTCTTATAGAACATGCAGTCACAATTCTGATTGATTCTACACGTGTATATTTTTTGTAATAGCATGTAAATAAATATGTACATGCGATCCTTTAATAATCATTATTTCATGTTAAACAGAGGCATCGTTTAATCAAATTTTAGTGACATTGGTAATTAGTTTTGAAAATAAAGTTTTTATATTTTTTTCATTCGTAGTAATAATATGAACACATAAACGTAAATATAACATATATATATCAGTAAAATTTAAATCTTTTAGAAATTGATATACATCTATGATTGTTTATTTCTAACAATTGAAATATTGTGTTCTAATATTGAAGAATGGCTGGAAATTTTTGGCAAAGCTCTCACCAGTAAGTTATTGTTATATTACAATATAATAAATTAAATGATGTGTGAATTATTAAAGAATTTTACTTTGTAGTCAACAATGGTTACTTGATAAACAAGATTTAGTACGAGAACGACAGCATGATTTATCTATTTTAACAGAAGAAGAATATCAAAAGCTTTTTATCTTTTTTTCCAATCGTAAGTTTAACATAATATATTTATAGTTATTGAAACCATTCATAAGTAAAAGCGATGAACTTAAGTTTTAGAATATTTAATTCCAAAGCGCTTGATTGATGCTTAACTTTTCATATTTCAAATGAGCTTAAAATAATTAAATAACAATATTTTGTATAGCCATTTAACAATAAATGATATGACAATGTATATATGTAAATTTATCAATTTTATAAAATTAATTAATTTGACCAATAAGTGGTTCTTTTTTTATATATTTTATTGTATTATGAAAAATTATTCGAATACATTTATTATTGTTTATCATTTGTATCTCTCTCTCTCTCTCATATTTGTTTCAGTTATTCAAGTATTAGGCGAACAATTAAAATTAAGACAACAAGTAATTGCTACTGCGACTGTATATTTCAAAAGGTTCTATGCCCGTAACAGTTTAAAATGCATTGATCCATTATTATTAGCGCCTACATCGGTCTTTTTAGCTTCAAAAGTTGAGGAATTTGGAGTTATTTCTAACACAAGGTTAATAACAACTTGTCAAACAGTAGGTATGTGAAAAAAAACCATATATACTTAAATTATACTTAAATTTATTAATAGTTGTTATTTATTATGCATTGTATTTCTTTCTAGTGAAAAACAAATTTAATTATGCGTACTCCCAAGAATTTCCATATCGTACAAATCATATTCTTGAATGTGAATTTTATCTTTTGGAGCATTTAGATTGTTGTTTAATTGTATATCAACCATATAGACCTCTTTTAATTCTTATTCAAGATGTAGGACCGGATGATCAATTATTAACATTAGCTTGGCGTATTATAAATGATAGTTTACGTACAGACGTATGTCTTCTTTATCCACCATATCAAATAGCCATTGGTAAGAACTCTAATAGCTGATAAATATTACACATGCAATTTGTAAGCATCCTATAATGGATTAATTTGAAAATTAGTTCATCACAATATGTGTAATATTACAAAAGGATCTCAAATCGTGGTTTGCGGAATTAAACGCAGATATGGAAAAAATTCAAGAGATAGCTCGTTACATTATAAATTTATATGAATTATGGAAAACGTATGATGAAAAAAAAAGAAATACAAAGTTTATTGTCTAAAATGCCTAAACCAAAAGCAGCACCGCAACGCTGACATCCAGTTCCTTCAGCATCAAATATCTGGGATTGATGCTAAGCAGTGCTATATGCTAACAAAGTATTTCTGTTAAGGATCGATAACCTTGACATTAAATACTATTCTTATATAAAACTATACACAATCTGTGATATAGACTTTGAAATTCATCACTATCACAATTAGTGTGTCGGTAAGCATCTAATCTAATTACAATCATCATTAAATAAATGTATAGGGATAAAAAAAACATTAAATCTTATTGATCACAGACGTCGTATATAATGGTAATTACATGTTAGTTTTTTTATTATTAACGTGACCAAATTCATTTATTGTAAAAATGCAAAAATTAAAGAAATAAAATCTAATAATATTGTAATACACGATTTAGTTATTTTAATAATTTGACTCGTCATTTATCTATTCATTATTTGTAAATAGCTTTACTTAATAAAAATCTTAAAACGTTACATTGTATATCTTTCGTGTTGTATTTTCATTGGTGGTTTTACGAAATATATTAATACCTATACTGTATTTGTACATAATGTTTATGTGAATAATTATTTCACCCGAAGATCTTTATTTAGGAACCTAATAAAAATGTGTAAGACGTTTGTGGTATTTAAAATTTTAATTTGATTCCGTAAATGTTGTTTAATCTCAACATTTTTCAAGAAGAACCTTTTGAATATTTTTTCCAAAATTTTTTCACATCATCGTGACCTGCCTTTGTTACTACCACTGTTCGTTTTCTACATAGAAAATAAATATAATTTAATAATATAAAGATATTCTATTATATATACACATATAATAATAATATATATATATATATAATATGAAAAGTCAAAATAAACTTTCTATTTTTGCTTGTCATACCTGTCATTTTGCCAGATCAAAACACCTGTAGAAAGTGCATGATTTCTAAGCACTTCAAAATCGGCTTGAGAAAGAAAATGACTATACAGGACTCCTTCACTAAACAGAAATCTATTTCTCTCATTTTCCCATAACTTAATCTGGTCCACAATAGTCGGAGGCAATGTGGGTGGACCTGCCTCTATCATTTTACTATGTGCATGCTGCTGCAAATAACTGTTAATATAGCAGAACGCATATTAACTTTACTGTACAGTACTTAAGAATATAATTAGTGATTATTGATCAAAAAATATTAAATATATATAAAATAGATTATAATTATATACCCAATAATCTGTGCTGCAGTAATTCCACTTTTTAAAGCTTGTCTTACTGAATCTCTGGTTAGTATTGAAACCACCAAATTTGGAAACCTACAAGTTGTCGTTTAGCTATAATAAGAACATAATTTTTCTGATAATGTGAAAAATATTGGATTTACCTATATAACATTTCACAAAATAATCCAAGTAAAGCAACTTGCAAATTTGAATTAGTATAAGCATATACTCTGTAATTTGTTTCAACAACTATGTATCCTTCTTTTCCAGTTTCCTTAGCTAATGGCTTATTTTGCCCAGTTGCTATGTTTAATGCTAAACGGGTTGGATAAAACCTAATAAGAAAAATAAGAGATAATTTAAAAAAATCAGTATAGATAAAAGAAAAATAATTATTAAAATTATATTAAATTAAATAACCTTCCAGCTTTTCGTTTACGTTGATAAACCAGTCCAAACTCTCTTAAATGTTGTAGAAATGTTAATAAGCCTTCAGACATCCCTTCGGTACTGTAATCTTTACCAAGTGTCGAAAAATTTAGTTGAAAAAGAAATGTAAGGCACTCAACTAAATTAAGACCTCTTGCTTCAATCGTATCTAAGTATTGCAGAATAAAGTACCATACTTGTGACGCAGTGTCTAACAATAAGAATTGAAAACCTGCTTGTGTGATAACTGGACTACCATCTGCTTCATCTCGTTTCATTAAACCAGCATGTAAAAGTATTCTCACAGCATCAGCCGAAATACCTAAAGCCAATTTTAAAATTATTGAATCATTTGCGTAACCCTCATAATAGAGTTAAATAAATTTACCTTCTTGTTGCTGAGAACCAACCATGTAATGTAAAACACACTCCCATCTTTCTAATGCGTATCCATCTAAAAATGCTACGTCTCTAGGCTTACTATCAGTTTCTAATTGATTAGACATTGTCCATGGTTTACCACCTCCTAACAGAACAATTTTTAAATTCTTCTTAAAAGACGCATGTACAACCCAACCTGGTAATCCACCAGGCAAAGCAGTTTCTCTCCATATATTTAATTCTTTTAAAATTACAACTACTTTTTGATGATCCTCGAGGTAGAGTTTAGAACACCAAGAAGCTATTACTGCTTGTGGAACTGCCTGTTCGACGAATAATAATCTCATAATATAATGTTTAGCTATAACAGGCAGTTCACGAAACACAGCCAAACATATAGGCGGATTGTGATATAATTTACTTAACACTTCTGGCGGACGTGATTTTAAATATTCGTGTAAATTTTTACATTGTAGTCCGGTAGGACGTAACAAATTCTTCCCACTTATCGTGTTTGACATTATTCTGCAGCATTAACTTATTTCGCTGGGTACTTTCAAAAATTGAATAACAAATAATATTAAGTTAGGTTACAATAAAATCATATTAAATAACGATATCAAATTTAATTCATTCTTTATATGTTGCATTAATTTTTTAATTACTATAATTATACATATAAATATATTAATGTCTTTTTTGATTCTTGGTTATGCTTCAGTTTGTGTTTCTACAACACAGCGTTTCTCATGAAATATATAACATTAATGTAGAGGAAGTACTCGTACTAAAGTTTTGAAAATTATAAAGACAATCATAAACAACATTTTTGGTTTTTATTCGAATAAAAATTATTCCTTTAAATGAAAATAGCTTAGAATCTATGAATCAACAGAATTATAAAAATTAAAATATAATCATTTAGTTTAACCATTTAAATTTCATTGTTTACGATTGTATAATGACGAATAAAACAAATTAATAAAGTCTGGAAAGATTTTAATTATATCGTCAGCTAGATGGCGCTTGAGATTGGGTAGTAGTAGGGATAAATTTAGTTGTATCGACAGTCTACTAGATGACGTTCGAAATTGTATATTTGGGTTCATTCCACAAAACCTTAAACCAGTATTAATTTTATTACCAGAATTGAATAGACCTTAGTACAGCAATTGTAGACTTATTCCTCAAAAGTAATCGAGTAAAATTACGTTTTCAAGATGACTAAAAATAAAGATATATACCTATGTATATTTTTAAAATAAATCTTTGTGTAAAACTTTGTATAAAAATCTTATCATTTTCAATAATTAAGAAATAAATTTCTTTGGGAAGTACAAGTAAATAGATAATATAATAATAATTGAAAAAAAAAGGAAAAAATTTTATCAATTTCTTTGACATGTCAGGATACAAATAAGAAATATTGTAATGTCGTAAATTCTTACCGATAAAAGTTTTGAACAAATGGAGTTTGAATATTTACAGTACTGATATGTTGTAAATATTTGATATTTTTGATAAGCATCAAGAGAATATCCGTGTTGGCTATTAAGTACATATTATATTTCAATTGCTAACTACGCTGTATATTAATTTATATATATATCAATAATTATGACAGTAAAATAACTCAAAAAATAAGAATTATAAAAGTTAATTTTATGATTTATATTATATATAATATAAATTACACACACATATACATATACATATATATATATATATATACATATATATATAATAATAATAATAATAATAATAATATAATATTATATATATTAAAATATAAATACAGAAGAGAACGTCGATATTCAATGTTCATAATCCAAATGACTGTTTTTAATTGAACATAAAACGAGCCATGTATGTTCATACTTTATCTATGTATTTAAAAATCTTTATGTGTAGGACACGTATCCTTGCTTTAAATACTCGAGTTTAGTATTTTATCTGAATTGAATATGTTCATATATTTTATATGTTCATATGTATATATTTCATTTCTACAATGAATATTAAAAGAAAAAGATCGCTGTTGAAATTAGATCATGTATAAATCGATTATCATTGTACTTAAAAATGAAATAGCATTGATAAAATAATTCAGATTTTAAAATTATAAACGACGATATTATTTCATTTATGCTTAAGACAAGTGAAAATACAATTGTCAGTATAATTGAAAATACGACAGGATAAGGTAGTATTTTAACATATAGCAAAACTGAAAATACATCAAGAAATATTGCTTTGGAATGGATAAAGCATCCTAAGTAAATAGATGCTGTACAGATGTTCATGTTGGAGGGAACTCACAATTTGGCAATTTCTACGAACGTCTAATTTTTAATAATGGACATTTCTTATTATTAGGTATGCATTTATTTACTTATAAACTATTAAGATTAAAGAATTGTTTAATTTTTAATTGATTTATGGCATTATTAAGAATTTAATACTTTAAGATAGATTATTGAAACGAGTTTATCTTTTAATTCATTCGGATAATCGACGCTCTTCTATATTTATAAAATAAAATAAATCATAAAATCTCAAACATTTATTTTTTTTTCGACTTAATTCACTGTCAAAATTACCGGCACATATACGTTGCTTTAATAAAAACATACAAGAAATCTTTACTCGCCTTTAACCATAAATTGTAATTAGCTTAGAAGAGTCTACTAGACTAGACCACCAACAATATCAATTTGCAAATTATACTTAAGCAGTCTTATTTGATGATCAAACACGAAAAAATTAACATTGTAAGTCCATTAAAATTCACTTTTACCGGCAATTTTTTTTATAGATACTAATCAACGTGTATGTGTATTCGTCATGCGTTATGTAAATATATATATGTGTGTGTGCGCACATACACGCATAGTATAAATGAATATTAATTACTCTTAGGTACAATCATTGACAAGCTTTATTCGTGTTATTTTCAGACTATTCAGTAATCCGTAATAACTAATTATATAAGTTTATAGGGGCAGAGTTCCTTCATCTGCGTTTTATACGCTTAAATTTCATTTAAAGGCCGAAATACAAATTTTGACTGGACAATTGTTTTTAATTTTTCTACGACGTGTCGATTTTTCTCAAAAGATTTCGTACGTTCATCATATCGTAACGCAATCTCGATAATGGGCCGAGTAATAATAGTAATAAGTAGTTAGTAGTTAGTAGTAATAGTAATAGTAATAGTAGTAGTTTTGCTTCCGAGAGCTTTTACACAACCTGATTTCTTTTATATTTTTCGTTTAGTTTTATTTATAAGTCTGCATCCCCCTCCTCTAACTTCTCCCCTTTCTCCCATGAAGCTTTCGATTGTATAGCGCTTTTTTGAAGAATACGTTAAGATTCTAATCCTGCGATACACCATTAGTTCGTTTTGGCCGCCATCGAATGCTGCACAACCCAGTGTAATTGGCATGTATTAATAACGTTTGTATATTATTTCGTTTTTATTGCCGATTTTTAATTGTTCTGTTCTTATACTTTGTATTTGTTGTTACGATAATTACATTTGTCGAATATAAAGATCTTTCTGGGCGTTCTAATGCACTATTTTCTAACAGCACCACGTAGAGCCGAAAATCCAGACTAGAAGAAAAAGAAAAAAGAAAAAAAGAAAATAATAAAAAAGTAAAATGATTAAATACCGAACAAGACCTTCAACAATCGTTGCTACTAACAATCGCATTACGTTGCGTACTTATTATCATTAAATCCTTTTTCAATCACATCAAAATTACTCTAATTTTTTAAGAATCACGCATTTTATTAAAAACATCTTTATTATTAAATAATAACGCTCTCACAGGGAAGAGGAGAACGCGACAACTGAACGTTCAATCGTCCGTTGTTGAATAAAACTTTAAAGCCTCTTTTTAATAAATTAGTAAAAAAAGAGGAACGAAATAATTAATTTATAATAAATGCGTAGAATTAAAATTACATTTTTGACTGCATGTATATATGTAAATTAAGAATCGTGTTCTCTCTTTCTCTCTCTCCTCTTCTTATTGTCCACTTTTTGCGTGACACTGATTTGAAATAATCATTTTTGATGGTAAAAAGGTGGCGGCAGCAATAGTATCACTGGCGACAATGCAGGTATACGACATATTCTTTCAATTCTCTTACACAAAAAACACAGATCTTGATCTATTATGCGATCGTAGACTTATTACGGTGTACATGTATATCAGTACGAGCTCAAAACCTATCACGTAATACAAAGAGAGATGATTATGCTATTTTAGTTTATTAACTTGTATGTATCATAATACCGAGAAATATCAAGACTACAGTATAGTACTATTTATTTATTGAATCAGAAATGTATGACCGAGATTTGTTAGCCAGAGTCATAGAAATTAGGCTATTAGCAAAGGTGATAATAATTAATATTATTGCTCGGGATGAGTGCCAGAGGGTTTAACTGTTATATGTGCAAACTTGTTTTTTTTTCTTTTTTCTTTCTTTTCTTTTTTTATAGAGGACAGTAAAAATCCAGACCCTTTTTTCTTTTTATCTCGCACCTTAACACTTTGAAAAACTGAGATTATGCACACGTCCTGTTGATGACTTTAATATCTTTACATGAACTGTGGCACATCAAAACAATCGTGATGTGAAAATCTAACTCTTTGCCAGCATGCTCCTATTTCTCTCAAATTCATTTAATCATAGTATATGCATAGAAAAATTTTATAGAGTTATAATGTATCGTCTTGATGTACCTCTCATTAGAAGAAAAACTTTTTAACCAATTTGCCATACATGGAAATTCTTATTAGATTTGTGCGCGAATGACATCTCTGTCATTCTATTAAAAACATGTCGATGCACATACTCTGCCACATATTGGCAACAAAAACTTTTTCTTATCACTCACATATTCGCTTATTATTCTTTCACACATTTCCTTGGAAAGATTATTATTTATAACTATAATTCATGCATTCTGTCTTTCTCTCTCTCTATCTCTTACTTTCTATATTTATCTTTCACACATGCCATATATTCACCTTACAAATACTCACAATTGAAGAAAATAAAGAGATATACACATAGTACAGGTACCGCCGCTGGTTAATGATTTATTCAATTCAGCGGCAAAGATAGGCTTCATTATAAGAGCCTAAAAAGATTCTTAGTTTCAATTTTAATTTACCGCAACACAATCATAGTTCACATCTCTAACTAAGATTATTCATTTTTCATAATCGATGCATCGATATTTTTATATACCACTTATTACAGTCTCCTCTTAGTGCCTTAACAAGTGTTCATTGTTTTCTTATTTTCACACTTTATTCAAATCTTACATACGTGATTAATATTACGTATTAAGATTTGTGTTTATTTGTTTTTTTCAGCAGAACAACCAATATCGATGCAGAGTAATATCAAAAGGAGACACTTCAACATTAAAACATAATGTTGCTGTTCAATTAATCATTAAGATTTCATTGTCCACAGTTATTAATTTTGAAACAAGTCGAACTCTACTAAAATCGTTCGATCATAAGAAATAAAACATATTAATTCGTTACTCGAAGAATTACGTAATCATTTTACACGTTTCTTGGATTATATTATATATTTCCTTATCATTTAATGATAGATATACCAAAAACATATTAGTATATCACGATATTTCCAATCACAACAACGTGACATTTGCGATATATCATGTCTTTCTCAATAATCATAAACCTTTTCCTCGTTCTTTAATTACTTCGTTACTCTCCAGTTATTATAATTATTTACTTGAATTCATCGTTCTTTCCTTAAATGCGTCCGGTTACGTTTTCCAATTATGCGGATGAGCTCTTGGTGGAGCTTGGTTGCCTTGTCCTTGTGATGCTTGCGATGGAATCATATCAAGTAGGTACTGACGTTGAAGATCTGCTGCTTGCCGTTGCAATTCTGCAAGACCTTTACCTCCAGTAGCCTGTGCCATTGCTAGCTGATATGGATATAAAATAGAAGTAAACGGGGGCATCATGTGGGCAGGAAGAGGCTGATGTGGTAAGCTTGCTACAGGATTCTTTGCTAGTTCTAAAGAAATAGAAAAAAATGTAAGAATTAATTACAAACGGATATATATGTAAATGATATTTTTATAAAAATGAAAATGTTTGTATAATTAAATTTACTTACCTCTTAGCAATTGCTGCTGTAAAGCAGCTGCTGTAGCCGCATGATGAGGACTGAATTTTCCACTTTCAGCTAGTTTAACTAATGGGTGTTCTTGCAGCTTAGGTGCAGGTGGTGTTGGTGTAAGCGTAGGTGCTGGTGGCACCTGAGGAGGAGGAGCAGGAGGTGTCGCTATTCTTCTGGTAGGAGTAGCTGCTTTTGGAACTGATTTTGGAGCTGGAGGATCTGGACTTGGACATGCTGCTTGAGCAAGCCTTTGTTCAATTTCTTGTTCTTGTTGTAAAGCTTTCACAAAAGCAGTTTTCAATCTGTAAAGAGCATTACAAACATGTACGTTGGACAATAAATCCATGTAATTTTTTCTGAGTACATAAACGGCAAGCGCATGGCATTATTAGTCAAGTTAATAATTATTTGACCCCTTGCACTATGATAATATATAGAGGATGCAATACACCTTACCACAAAAACATAAGAAAAACGTATCAGGTACGTGGTATAAAAATATCGATATCTATTGATTTCGAAAGATATCACTCAATTGATAATTGTTAATAAATTAAAAAAGTATTTCTTTAGAAAAAAGAAATACTTTTTGTAAATTAGTTGCTTTTAGGTGTTTCATCAGCTCCATGTGTTAAATTGTAGTGCAAAGAGTTATAATTTTTGAAAAATGTTACAAGTATAAATAAGCATAAGAAATATTCTCACCGATTTGTATGCTCTGCTTTGAGAGCTTTCTTGACATTGGATGTCACACAATGTTCACAGATGACTCTAGGATCTCGACCTGCCGGAGGTCGTTGGAACGTAGCATGTTGTCCACGTGGACCTTCTTTTTTACCACTACCTACTGGTTTTTCCCATTTCCAAACAGGCGTAAAGTCTGTTTTACACTGTGTACATTCAAATGGCTCAGGAGGAGGGGGTATAGCAGGTTCTTTCGTAATAAAATCGACCACATGCTCCAAGCCAACAAGATAAATAAACTCCGTATTCGATGGATTCGGTACAAAATGCATTTCTGGTGGTGGAGGTTTCGGCGGTGGTATTTGCAAAAGAGTTTTCTCCAGTTGTTTTCTTAAAGCCAACTTAGCGGCAGCCTGCCGCTGCGCCGGAGTTTGATTATCTTCTCTCGATCTTTCCTATATATTCATAACATATTATTAGCTCTAAACATAGTAAAAAAAAGCCTATAGCAATCATATTTTATTATAACGTATTAATGATAAAATATCATAGAATTGTACGTAGCTATAATTTTCAGGCTGATATATAAAAGCTTTTGTTAAAAACATTATAAAATGAAAATGAAGATCAATAAGCAGTAAAAAAAGAACACACATACAGCATAAGAGCAGAAAGGAAGACAGGTAGAAATTGTATAAGAATTGCAAAAAGTCAATCTGATCATACTGCGAGTATAGGTCAGATAATGAATATACCTGTTCCGAAATTACGGGCGTATTTAAAGATGCTGTGGTTTTATTTTCTTGAGATCCAACAAGTAGCTTTGAATTTACAATAATTTTATTGTTATTTATAAGATATGGATATATCACTTATATATATCTAATAATAGATGCATGTTACAAACTATTGGCAACTTTTTTAACAGTTCAATGTCTTTACGTTATAAAATTTGGTAAATTATTCACATTATATGAGATATGAAAATTGCCATTAGTTTTAAATTAAAATGTCAATAGAAACAAATTCCATGTAATTAATTATAATAACCATTGTACTTACTTGATGTGCTGGCGTAGGGGTAGGATCTTTTGTAGAACGTTCAGTCCTATCAGCCGGAGCATGATAAGCTGGCACACTTGGCGTTGCACTAGGTGGTCTACCTCGAGGATGTGGTGGTTGAGGTATTACCATGTTAGGAGGCATTCCAGTACTTGAAGTAGAACTTCGTCCAGTTGTAGGTGGTAATAGCATTCCAGGTGGTGGCGCATGAAGACTGCTACTTCTACTTGGTGCTGGTTGTCCTCTAAGCAATGGGGGTGGTGCTTTCCCTGTTCTATGTCTGTAATCCATTGTTATTCCACTTTAACATGGCAATATATAAAACTATATTCTTGGAAGAAAACATTGCAGTAGAGTTTTACCCATGAGGCGTTGGTTGTACTGTCACTGGTGGTGGCAACTTGCTGGGAACTTTGGGAACTGCTGCAATATTTTCTTTTAATTGTTGAGATTGTCTCAACTTTTTTAGTAAAACCAATTTCATTTCCTCTGATCGTAGCTCTTCCTTCAACTTTCTTAATGTCCTTTCACGTTCAGCTAATTCATCTGAAGACAGTTCTTTGATTGGAAGTAATGGAGGCATATCAACTGCATTTGAAGAAGTATTATTTGTAATTTTATCTATTAAAAGAATATTCATCAACACTTTAAACATATTTGACAGATAAAATAATAACCTTCATCGCTATCTGATGAACCATTTCCATTTAAAAATCCATTTATTCTAGGTTCATCAGGACTCTCTGCATAACTTCTTTCAATTCTTGGTCTAAGATTACGTCGAGTCCTCCTATCATCTCCTGTTTTTGGACCTAATATACCTCTTGCTGCATTTTGGATGTTACGTGCTTCTGGTATATTACTTTCTAAAGGATTAGAATTAGGATTTGCAGTAAAATGAATTCCAAGATCCAAAGGTACACCCGCATCACCTAAATTTGTATTTATAGACGGGGAATTTCTTCTGCCACTGCTACTAAAATAAAAATAATAGTTTTATTAAAAATCTAATATATTTATTATTATCGTTCTATTTTATATTCTTATTATTTTTCAACAATGAGAACATCAACAAAAGAAATCTTGTTATCGATTACTAATTTTTCTTAATTTAAAATAAATATATAAGTTTTAATGAAAGTTTATTTACCTCACACTTAGATCTACTACAGCATCACCATCTAGCTCCATGGTTTCCATTCCCTTAAACACAGTGAATCTACAAAAATATATTTATTAATAAAAGTCGCGCGTGCGCAAATGAACAATATTACAGTTAAAACTAATATTTTTATGGAATGGTAAGTAACAACTGAAGAGTAATTACGTAAATTGACTGATATACGTAATGTTCCAATGTATTATTGACATTCATGGTTATCCGAGCAATTATAAAGAAAATTGGAATAATTACCCAACAATCATATGTTTAAGATAGAACGAATTTCCGTATGAATTTTTCGTTATTT
This sequence comes from Mischocyttarus mexicanus, assembly GCA_023678845.1. NCBI lineage: Eukaryota > Metazoa > Arthropoda > Insecta > Hymenoptera > Vespidae > Mischocyttarus > Mischocyttarus mexicanus. Next base: position 4,153,736 of record JACGTP010000002.1, on the reverse strand, counting down.
AAAAACAGCAACCTCCAAATATACGAACATCGTAGGCGAAAAGATAACAGAGAGAGTTCATACGATTTTTCTAGTAGACGAAAATATTATGATAAAAACGAAGTTGAAGAGAGTAGTATGACTAAGATGAAATTTGGAAAGCAAAGCAAACCATTGAGTTAGTACCACACACAAGTTAAGGAAAAAAGATATGTGTATTCGCAGATGTAGAATTCTAACCTAACTTTCTAAGTTTTCTCGTTATCGAAGAGTTTTAAACGACAATATACATGTCTCGCACAACGCGATTTCTTTCAAAGATATCGATGCACGACGACGTGTCGTCCTGGGTTCACTTCGACAAAAAGTAGTAAAGCGCGCGCGCGCACATTCACGAAGCTTTCTCTCTTTCTCTCGTACACAGAGTTTAGATACGTTCTTTTCACGCGCGTATATACCTTACGAACGGCGATCAAGAAGAATCGAATTCGATGCTTCGAAAGCGGCGTCTCTGCACAATGGCAGCTCTAAGCGTAGCTGTATAAGATTGCGGAAGGGGAGAGGGGTTGCCATCACCATCACCACCACCACCTCCTCTTCCTTCTCCTCATAGTACCCCCAGAGGGGAAAGAGGTGCTCGCACATTAATTATTTCTCCTCCCACCCCGTCTAAACACACACCGTCACCCCCTTGCCATAAACGAGACTCGGCTACTCACCCACACACGCGCGTGCTCGCCGCCGACATCCTACAGTGGTAGGGTGGTGTAGTGGCACCGGAATCGCACTGGAAAGCAATATATTTGTCTCTGTCTGCTGTTTGTCCCTCCCCCCCAACCACCCCCAACCCACTGTTTTCTCGTCCCTCCCACTCTTTACCCCTCGCCACAACACCTTCCACTCTCAACCCTTCTCCTCTGCCACCTCATCCTCATCGTAATACACCACTACTTCTTCAATTCCGACTCCCACTCTCTCTCTTCTCTGCAGATTTTCCCGAATTTCGCGTCTCAGTACCTTTCCCCTGCCTGCTCGCCCTTTGCCAACCCCTTCCCTATCTACTCTCTCGGATGCCCTTCTGCCCTACGGGAAATCGATTTTTCGCCTGGGCCTTCCCCACTACTAGCTTGCAAGAGCAGTAACGGGACGTGGACGAGCGCGTAGAGAAGAGAGCTACAACGGTTTTCCAACGAATTTGCCCTACGTTTACGCATCTCTCTCTCTCTCCCCCTTCCACCCCCGGTTCATCCCCACTACCCGCACTCTCACGATTTCACCTCGCTTTTCGTCGCGACCTCTGTTCGCGACATCTATTTCTCTGCTTCCTCCTTTCTTTCGAGCGCGAGGTGCGCGTATAGAAACGAGTGTGTATCGTGCCTCGCACGAGTCCGAGGAAAAATGCCCGATGATTATAAACAATTGTCCTCCTTCAGTAACATATTTTAGGCATCCTGTCATCGTTACCATTGCCATTGTCATCGTAGTTTTTCATCGTTGACAGCTTATTTTGTGTCAACGACATAAAAAAGAAAAAGAACCGAGAGTTTCTCTTATTTTTGGATTTCCCGCTTCCCTCGACTTAAGCATATCATGTAACTTTTGTCCAAAACCGTAACACGCTTCTCAATTCGCTGAGACAAACGACTCCTCTCTCTCCCTCTCTCCCGCCCCCGGCCATCTTTTAAGTATGCTTAATGGATGGACTAATAGCTGATATTTTTTTCCTCAATTTTAGAAACGTAGCGCTCATCGTTTAGAATGTTATCTTAATGTTATCGTAGAAATTCGATTTAAAATGAATCGAAATTTTGAATAACGATTAAATATCTCGTTAGTCGGTCCTTAATTTATTTTCCTCGCTTTATCGAAAGAAAGAAAAATTTATATTTCCCAATCGATATTGATTTTTGAAAAGGGAAGTTTGAAAGAAAAAAACCAAGTATGGAAATTCGGATTTAAAAAAGGGGGAAGACACACCGAAAATCATAAAGAAAATTGGCAAAATTTGTCCCGGTAATATCGATGCGAAGTATCGGACATTTTACGATCGTACGTCGACCGCTGTGTTGCGTGAGAGAATGATGAAGGAAGGGGAAAAAAACTCCAAAGAGTCCAATCCATTCAAGGACGATCCTAGACACCGCATTAAAGAAGAAGCTCGATCGCATTTTTCGATCTTCCACATCCTTTGCGAGAAAGAAAAGAAAAATCTTGTATAGATGAGAAAGACGATGAGGAGGGGGTAAAGGGGGCAGAGGATTAGGAAGAGAGATAGAAGCATCGTAACGCGTGGCTCTTGACCACGAGATCGGCCTTGCGCGTTTGGTCAACTTAAAACAATCGTTGAATCTACTCCATTTTCAAGAGTAACGCTGCTCGCCATCTCGAACGTTTCGTATATACATATATATATATACATAACGAGCGTTTGGCAGGACCACTTTTTTCCAGCGTTCCTGGTGTAGTAATAGTAGTAGTAATGTAAAGGAAGAATTATACCAGAACAATATATATATATATATGTGTTATAAAATAGAATAAAATGTAATTGAAAAATTTTGTTCAATCGAGCTCATAATCTCCGCGAAATAATACAGAACGATTAATTAATTTTAATATAAAAAGAAAAGAAAAGAAAAAAAAAAAATAATAATAATAATAATAATAATAATAACAATAGTAATATAACTTACCTGGAAAGTTCGTTAGGTGAGTATCTTGTTATTGCTGTCAGTAATCCTTATATACGATATACATACATACACACGAAAGAGAAAAAGAAATACCGAAGCAAATATATATATATATATAAATCGATTACAGAAGGGACGCTCAAGCAAAATAAAGAGCCGGCTATTAAAATTGGTTGGGTTGCTTTCAGTCAATTTTAATCTAATTCTTCATTATCACCATCTTCTTCTTCTTGAATTAAACGATGCCGCACCATCAATATCACATTGTAATCGGTATAATAGTTTGTTTTTATGACATAATGACGATAAAATAATCCACAGTCATGTTCGTGTACAGTAGCTTACACGTTGCACGGGACACATGCACGTCGTGTGCACGTCGTCTTTTTCCTGTACAAGTTCGGCGCCCCACAAAGTAGAGAGAAACACAGATACACACACACGCGTCGTCGTCCATAAGTAAGAAGAAATCGGTCGAGTTAGTTTCTTTTGTAGTCAAGATAAATATGTGAATATATATATGTATATATACACGTAGGAAAAAAATCTAATATACACAAGAAGAGACACACAACAGTTCACCGTCCAGCGGTAATTGGGATCGTAGAATTTCCGCGCGTGAATTTCTTCCGTGCATGCTCGCGCATCATCGTCGTCAGGTCGTTCATCGCATAGTTCATCGCGTCGCGCCGCGCGACGCACCTAACTGCTCAAAATGAGAGAGAAGAGGATCGGCAGACCGACAGACTGATGGACGAACTCTGTTCCGAGGAGGAAGAGATGGACAAACGGACGGATTAACGGACTACGGCAGTCAAAGCAGCGCCACGCCGTCGCCACCACCGCCGCTGTGCTTGGTTTACGCGCTCTCTTACGCACGCTTCTTCCGAATAATGAAAAAGGATGGAGATATAGGTGGTGGACAGAGAGAAAACAAGAGAAGGGGGGAGGAAAGGGGATAGCAAAAGAGCAAGCGAGGAGACACGAAAATACGATCGTATTTTTTCGTCACAGCACTACAGAATCTTAAGCACTAAGGAATCAATTGTACGAACGAACGATTTTTCGTCTTTTATTTAGGATCAACCCAAAAAAACTAATTCCATTGTCCACTTTTCTCTCTCTATCTCTCTTATTCTCCTTGTTTTCTTTCTTTTTTTCCCCCGCCGCTCGCTCGCTTATGCTTCCCCTGCGCAAAAATTAACCAGAGTGATTCAATATGGCGTCCTTGTCCGTTGCGATGTCTTCCCCCTCCAATTTCTTCTCCGCCCTTGTTTCGATGCTGCCCGGCATCGTCGCTGTCGTTGTTTCCTCCGGTCCGTTCGTCGTGCCTGTCCCCTCTCTCCTTCTTTCTCTCTCGCTCTCTCTTTCTGTTTCTCTTAGCATGAAGAGTGGCACAGGGCCGAGGTGTAACGGCGCGCGTAAGGGGTGGGGATGGACCGTGGACCTTATCGCCTCCGAAGCCGCCACTGTGTTCGCCCCTGCCGTGCGACCGATAGCGCCGCGAAGGAGCCGAGAAAGTGCCGCTGGCTACGGGGCTTACCGGAAGCACCCCACGGACTTTGTAAAATACACCAACGCTCGACGAGGAGAGTAGTCCTGCTTTAAGCGTCGTTCACAATCTCCTCCTCCCTAAACACCCCTCTCTTCATCTTCTTTCATTTCTCTCTCTCTCTCTCTCTCTCTCTTTCTTTCTCTCTCTTCTTTCAACCATACATCGAAATTGTCAGTGTCCTTTTTCTTTGATCCGACTTAACGAATTAACTTTTTGATTTTTATTTCAAGGTTTATTCTAAGGCTGCATATAAATTGTTTTTTTTTTAATTAATAACTAGAAATTATTTGACTTAAATATTAATTTGTTATTTATTGTATCGACTTAATTTATGAATAAATATATGTTATCAGAAATAATTTATAAGAATTGATTTAAATGATCAATATCCTAGTTTTAATAATTACAAGAATGGTCAAAAGTTCATAACTCCCTATATTTAAAGGTGTAAGGATAAAAATGGGATTGTTAAGAATATACTTAATTGGTACATTTTTATGCCATGCACGATTTATTTATCGATTGATACACTTTTAAAAATCGATTCATACATTTGAGAAAACATTTGATTTTTTTTCTATTATTCGAAGAGATTGCGTTAAATATTTAAATTATAGACCGACCATCGTACATAGTAAATTTTCTTTGTAACGAAAACTTAATACCAATTACACGCAATAAACGAAATAATAATTCTCTTAAGAAAAAAAACAAAAAAAAAAGAAATAATATTAATAATAATAATAACAAATAAATAAAAAATAAAATAAAAAGAAAGATATGTCCTTAGTCATCGACGACCGTGTTAAAAAGACAAACACAATTACGATAGTTTAGTAATCTTTTAATAATTTCTCAAACCGATACACGTTTATACCTTCGCGCGGTAATTAATTAGACTTCATTGCAATAAAGAATATATTGTTCGAAATTAACTCGCCTTATAAGAAAAGAAAAAGAAAATTCGATAAACTATAAATAAAATAATCCGTACGAAAATCGATAATTAATTAACCACACGGAGGTTGTTGAGCGGTAAAAGAAAACTGTGATTGTGCGATAAAAATGTAAATCATTACATCAGTAGACGATCAAAAACATTTGATTACTTTCTTTTTTTTTTTTTTTTATAATCATCGAACAGGGGAACAAAGTGCTACAAACTGATAGCCGAAGTGTTGTATATACGATTGTACATATATACATATTATATGTTTACGAATGCATGGAATATTTGTTCTAATTAACTTACTTTTATTTTTTTTTTTTCTTTCGATTCTTCAATATCGGTTCGAAGATCGATTCATTCAGCAAGAGAGTTCGAAAATATTAGAACGTGATAAAATTTTTGTCCCGACGAAGATAGACGATGATATCGACTTTACTTTCTCTCTTTAATAAATTTACTCATCTTAACGGTATAACAATTTTCGTATCCGAAGGAAATTCATTATATGTAGTATTATCCGTGCGTGAAAATTATTAAAAATATATAAATAAAATATTTAATGGGAGAAATGTATCGTTTTAAAATATTATTCATTAAAACACGGTTTACGGACTTTTTATAATACCCAGAAAAAAAGAAGTAGCATCTTTTTTCTTCGCCTTCTACATCTTGCTTGCTTTCTTTCTTTCTTTCTTTCTTTCTTTCTTATTACACGGTTTACCAAAACATTACATGAGCTTAGAACGATATAATCTCACGTGTCTCGCAGCATCCATCGGTTGTGTTCCTGCGAATAGTACAGAAACTACGTTTTTTTTGTCACATATTTTGCTTTCGCGTTTAGATGAGATATTAATACGCTTTTTAATAAATTGTTTTTGTCAGGTCGTCCTGAGCATGGTCCAGATATATTTATATCCAGTAGCTAAAGAGAGATATCGCGAAACTCGCTTTCGAAGGTACGTCGAAGTTTTTTTTAAGTATTTAGAGATCTTACGCATTTCTTTTTCTTTATACAAAAATGCTAAAGAGTTAGTAGCAATTTACTATATCATAACTCTTCGCCGAGAATCATTTCGCATGAGTAGTAATCAACCATTCGTACGGAAACAAAAACAAAAAATCATGATTTACGATGAATCTGATGCAATAAAATCGAATAACAACTTTTATACAATTATTAATAATCGTAGGTATGTTTTTGATGTATAGTCTGATCTAATATAACTGACGAAATGTTAAATGCAAGAAAATAAAATGTTACAGGAGAGAAAAAAAAAAAAGAGAAAATATAAAAGAATACAAAAAAGAGAGAGAGAGAAAAGAAGAAGAAGAAGAAGAAGAAGAAAAAGAAGAAGGGAAAAAAAGTATTGACGTAGAAATCGAAGGCAGTGGTGTGAAGAATCACGAGTTGTTTCGTTACTTTCGTGTAATAATATCCCGAGTGTGTAGGGCGGCATCAAATTCATCATTATCATCGATATCGTCGTCGTACATAATGTATTTACATATATATACGCGAGAACATACACCACAAACACACACACGACATACATACACAATTAATCGGGAAAGCACTCAACTTTGGTGATCATGGAGGTCTCTCCCATGCGATATCTTTCTCTAACATCTAGATCCAAATATAAAGGCTATTATTATTGAGTTATCTCATTAAATCGCTCTCCTCGATTATCGAATATCAACTTTCATATAATATATATATATATTATACGTACGCTTACATTTCGATTTTCCATCATTTTAATTCTATTCTTATTATTTCTCCTTTAAATATATGTCGTAATGTATATACTTACATATATATGTGTGTGTGTATATATATATACATCCATTTATTTGGGCCATTTAACGATAAAACAATTTAGTGTAGTTCAACCGAGACCCTTAAGCCTATCTTAAATCGATGTAAAATTAGCACGTTTTTTTTTCATATGTGAGTTTATAGTATGTCTCTCTGTATATATGTATGTGTGCATGTATTTAATATATGTATGCATGTATATATGTATGTATGTATATAAATACGTACATTAAGATTTACAAAGAGAATAGAAACGAGTCAACCTATCTTTCGTTTCTATCTTTCCTAATTAAAAACAACGATTCTTTTGAAGTTATGTCGAGTGGTCGGTGATATTATATATTACCCGTACAACACGGAGACTCGGCAAAAATTCTCATCGCTTAAAATATCCTTACAGGTTAGCTTTACGATATAGCAAGTTTTTATTATATTCTAAGAAGAAAAAAAAAATTTAGAAGGAAAAAAAAAAAAATAGAGAAAAGAAAGGAATCGACGTTTCGGAGTCGATTTTCGAAAACACGCCTTCCGTTTTATCTAATTATTAGTTTCCTTTATTATTTTATATTATTCTCTCTCCCTCTCTCTTTCTTTCTATTTGCAACGATCGAATGTGAAAGACGTATTTTCGGTGCGTTTAAACACATACACATAGATACATATACATATATATGTATATTATATATATATATATATATACACTTTTTTGTATAATATTATATATGTGTATATATACGTCAAATTTATCGACTTGTAATCGACGACGGAAAGAATTCAAGAACGATGCGAGATATTATTACATATTGGCAAACGAAAAAAAGAGACGAAAAAAAGAGTCAAAAAAAAAAACATAAAAAAAAAGTATGTATGTGTGTGTGTGTCTTCGTTTAAATACGACGATTCTTCGTTCCTTTTTCGTGTATTGACAGTGCAAAGTTGGCGAGCTAGTGAAAAGATAAGCTTGAGTTTGCCAACGATGTATATACGAATATAATGTAATATTAACTATAAAAATTAATAACAATAACAATAACAATAATAATAATATTAATAATAATAATAATAACAACAAAACAATAAGTCAATTGCCAAAATATATGTATATACGTAAAATATTCTTTGATAAGATTAATAAAAGATAATAAATTTTATATATAATAATTTTAAAAAAACTGAAAATTTTTAATAATTTATCATGTTAAGTTTTTATGTTTTCTTGCTTTTTTTTTTCTATCTCTCTCTCTTATTTTGTTGTTGTCTTATTTTCGTCACAAGTGTGTCGAATATATGAGCTATATCGATGGATATATATATATATATATAGTATTCGCGTAATATTAAAAAATAAAAAGGAAAGAAGAAATGACTTATGTCGTATAATAATCGATTCGTGAGCCAACCAAGCTCTGCCAATCACGAATCATCATCGTCGTCGTCGTCATCGTCATCATCGTTACCATCGTCATTATAATAATAATAAAAATAATAATAAAAATAAAAATAATAATAAAAATAAAAATAATAATAATAATAATAATAATAATAATAATAATAATAATCATCGTCTTCATCATTGTTATCGTCATCGTCATAATCATCGACAAGTATATATAACATAATGCTGCAACTAGGATTACGAACGAATTTGTGATCCGTTTGCACACGCGCACGCAAACTCCGATTTTGCTCGGAGTACAAAAAAACCTGTCAAATTCATTCGCTAATTCGCAAGTTCCTTTCTTTTTTTTTCTTTTTCGTTCGATCTTTCCGAGCATAATTATTCTTCTTTTTTTCGATTTCTTCTTCTTCTTCTTCTTCTTCTTTCATTTTATTTTATTTTATTTTGTATAAATTGCGAAGCATACTTTTTGCGATCACATATAGTTTCATTTTTGTGCTTATGGTTAATACATTAATTTCACCGTTCGTTAACATCGAGAGAAATAGTTATCGATGATAATTCTTGTAATACTTACACGATCATAATATATATATATATAATATTTAAACGAAGAAATTTGAACGGTGAAAAATCAAGATCAGCCGAAGATCGAACTTTCCGAGAACGAGTAAGGAAACTTGGATATTTTCGTATGATCGTCTTATTTAAACTATTATTTTCTCACGATAGGAAATAATGCACGACACGACGAACGACATATGTTATGTATGCATATATATATATATATTTTTTTTTTTTCATTTTATTTTTATTATTCATATTTTCTCGATAATACGATTATGCGCAAAAGTTCGAACGACAGTAAATCTTTTGTTTTGTTTTCTTTCTCTCTTCCTCTCTCTCTCTCATCGTTTTATGTATTGATTTTTTATTTAGATTTTTGCGCTTTTCGATTATAATTCCTCTCGATCTCGTTTTTTTTTAAATCCCGAAACTCGAAGAAGATCGATCGGTATGGATCGTTATAATGTGTTCTTTTTTCCGTTTGCACAATGACGAAAACATGTATTTAGTTATGTGTGCATTACATGTATGTTTCTTTCTCTCTCTTACTGCATACACGAGTTTCTATTCTTGTTTTTCTTACGTACGGTACATTTATTAGCTTCTTCCCTATGTGCATTATTACCGATCAAAGAGAGCATTGGATTTTCGAAAAGATCGTGTAGTTTATTCGTGCATATAATATGTGTGTTCTGTTTCATTTTCTTTTTCTTTCTGTTGCATTTATCAGACAAGGAAGGATATACATACAATGCTGAACAAAATTATTGGCACTGACTAAATTTTTTCCTACATAATTCTATGTAAATCTGTAAAAAGATATACGATTATTTATTTTACTTTATTTCTTAAATATATCTCTCGAGTTTAAAATTTTATTTTAAGTCGAAAGGATTAAACGGGCGTAAAAAAGAAAAAAAAAAAGAAACAAAATGAAAATGCGTAAAAATCTATTTTACTGAAAAAAAAAACCAATTTATTTTCCATGATTTATATTTACTGACATAATAAACAAAATAAACAAAATAAAAAACAATTTTATCTTCTCATGGATTACAATATATATCTATATATATATATATATATATACTTAAACTTTAATTCGAGAGATATATTTTATAAAACAAAATTCTATATATAATTTTACATTTTTTTTACAGATCTGTACAGAGAATATTTTTAAAACAATTTATTCCGTGCTAATACTTTTTTTCGACGCATTATATATATATAATTACATAAAACATATTCATATATAATAATTTCACGCAATATTTATAAAAAGAGATACCCTATTTCTATCTGTCTCTCTCTCTCTTTTTTTTTCTAACCAAAACTATTTCATTCCCGCACATTCGATCTACGCGATCTTCCGATTGCAATTATCCCTGGTGTTGCCCGTTTATTTTTCTTTTTATTTTTTTTATATTGGAATGGATCATACTTGGTGTACGTAAATTATGATAACGCTATTGGTTTAGTGTATATACGTGTTATGTATGTATGTTGTGTGTCATGTCTCGTATACATACACGTTAAGTGCTTTGGTAATAATACGAAAGTAAGTAGTCGATCGATGAAAAAAAGATTATATCTTGTAGAATACAATTATTGTTCTCCTCTTATTTCACGCGATTTCGATGAAGCTACGATATATTTTAAATATCTACGGTATGGTATATGGTTGTTCTAAAACAAACTGCAAAGTATTCTTTTTCCTTTAATATTATTATTCCTTCTTCTTCTTCTTCTTCTTTTGTTAGGAACTTATAATACTGCTCGTGGTATTTACCCTGGACCGATCTTATATGCACTTCGTGATTCTTATTTTCAATTATTTCTTTCGAATATTCAAATAAATAGTTTTTGCATACATTTGGAATTTTCCACATTATCTATATTTTTCTTTCTTCGCTCGCGCGTTGTGACGTTCCAACGTGACATACAAATTTAAATTCAAAAGTAGAGAGAGAAAAAAGAAAAAAAAAAGACATAAAATAATATATATATATGTATGCGTGTAATAGACTGATAACAATATTTTTTTTCGTAGCGAAGCAAAGAAACACGAAAATAAGTTTGAATTGTTAGGGTCCAGCGTAATCGTAGTAAGTCATTTATCTTACATTTTTCATCACGTGTAAAAGTGTTTACTAGAGTTCACAATTTTAATACTAAATACTCAAATTTCAACTCGAATTCTAGTTGAATCGGTGCCTTTTCTCTCTCTCTCTCTCGTCATATATTTATATATATTTATTTACTTACACACGTGTTAATTCGATAGAGAAGAAAAAAAAAGAAGAAAAGGGAAAGAAACATCGGATATTTTATAGAGCAACCTATGTGTTCGTCGCCCTTTTTATACATTTATTCTTTTTTTTTTTCTCTTTCCCCCGAATGGAATGTCAGAGTGCACTTTTTACACGAAAACTAAATTTGTACACGCGTAGTACTAACCGTGTGTGTTTTTACGTGTTGTGTATACATGTGTGTGTCTGTGTGTGTGTGTGTTATGGCCTTTAATCGCACGATCTTGCGATTATTTCTCATCTACATATCTAATTATGCATCTTTCTCTCTCTCTCTCTCTCTCTCTCTTTCTCTCTTTTTCTACGTGCACACTCTCGCCTAAACGCGTTTAGAAGATAAATTTATAATAATACGCGAATAGACGACTGGACGTTCGTTGAATTTTTTGCGAGGATTTTTTCTTATTAGATCGGCATTGTTTTTTTTTCTTTTTTGAGGAGAGTTTCGCTCGACACGTTCAAAATATCTTTCCGTTTCCAACATTATATCATTACTTTTTTCTTTTTATTCTCTCTTCGTGTTATTTTAAATATTTCCCATATTATTTAAAAATGATGAAAGATAGTAATCTCATTTTCTCATTCGTTCGTTCGTTTTCTCTCTTTCTCTCTCTTTCTCTCTCTCATTGGAAACATACTCGATCGAAAACACCTCTTCTCTTCTTATAGGAATCATATACTTCGTGCATTCGTGTTCATTTTCTTTAGACCTACTTTAAAGATTCTTTATATTCCTTATTAGTTGTTCTTCATATGTTTCTTCCTTTCTTTACTCTTCTTTATCAGCGAGCACCTATTTAGGATTTTAACATTGATTTCTTTTATTTTTAGTTTTATCACAGATGTTTTGTTCTTCATCACATATCGCTCCATTTTACTCGATTCTTTGATTTATCATATTCTTTTTTCTTCTTTCTTCTTATGGCCCACTCAGTACAACACCACATACATATACGTATATATGTATGTATGTATAATAATATTCAACACAACGGGGATCGACCAAAATTGACGTAGCCCATCCCTTTTGCTTGCTTGGTTTAAACGTGGAGTTGTTACATTTTCCTCTTTTTTATTTTTAAGCCGACATGATTTAATCACAGCTCTCCTCCATTTTGGCGTTCTTGTGCGCGCGCTCAAGAGGAATTTGTTATTATAATAATATTATTATTATTTAGTATTTTATTATTAGTATTTATTAATATTATTAGTTTTTTCCATTTTTTTCACAATTTTTTTTCTTTTTCTTCTTCTTCTTCTTTTTCTTTTATCTTGTTTTTCTCGTTACGATCACGTACACTAAGGCCTGCCTTAGTACAAAAATATACATTCGCGTCTTAAAAAATAGATCTTATAGCATTCTGTACTGGCTAGCGTTCGTTTGATATTTTACATATTTTATGTATTTTGATTCTTGGCAGGCTGCTTAAGTTTAATTATCGACTATGAGAGAATCATTATCGAATAAACCCTCAAAACGAGGAATACAGTGTGTTTGCGTGTACGTGTACGTGTTTTTTATTTTTAACATGCATAATACGTATGGATGAGGGTTTCTTGTATTTTGTTTTTTCTTTTTTACTCATTCCATATCGTTAAACGTCAATTGTCCTTTGCGTAATAAACATTATACACAAATTTATCTTATTTAATTGCTTTTTAGTATCCCCATTTTACTTAATCTTTCACATTGATCCATTTGAAGTTAACAAACATATGCCTGAAATCGTTATATATGTAGCATTACTTTGTAAAATCTGTTTATTCGTGAAATGACCAGTTAAACCCTTAAATACCTATACTGATCTATTTAAATATGAAAGACACGGCAGAATTATATATTTCAACTCTAATTTTAATTAATATATGAATCTACTGAAGGACGACTAGAGTTAAGGAATTAGATTGAAATTTAATTCAAAATATACGAAAAATATTCTTCGATTTTGTTTAAATACTTGCCTATATTGCCTATTATAAATTCGGAGACAAAAAATACGTGTTTCTTCATTTTAAGTTCTTCCGAACGAAGGTTATCTAATCTCGAGATAAAACTTCTTTATTAATTTAAGAGATTAAATTAGGTTTCCTCTACAAAACTATGAAAATAAAAATAAAATAAACTCAAAGAAATGAGTGTGCTCGTAGATCTGTTCTGATATTTAAGAAGAAACACATATTTTCTGTCTCGGGATTAACAATAGTACAATTATAGATAAATATTGAAACAAAATCAAAGATTATTTTTCTTACACTTGGTATCAAATTTCAATCACCATACTTCTTCTTCAACTACTTTCCTCTTACGAATTTATATATAACCCTTTCTTATTTTCCCCTTAAAACATTACTAGTTTTTATTGTATAATAAAATTTCTTTTATATTATTTTCCGAAAAACGCACAATTATTTCAGATAAGATGTTTCCATACGATTTAACTCGAGTATACAATTTAACACTGACACATATACATAAATTAAACAAGAGAGGATATTAAAAAGCAATTAGAAAAGGGAGATCTGTATTTTAATGCGTGTCAAGTAAAAAAAAACAACAAACGTTTAGCGATATGGAAAAAGAAAAAAAAATTAAAAACAAAAATAAGAGACAAGAAATCACCCATGCACGCATATGATACACATATACATATATATTAAGTTTTTCCACCATCGAGCGAACCGGAAATGAAAAAAAGAAAAGAAAAGAAAAAGAATAATAATAATAATAATAATAATAGTAATAGTAATAATAATAATAATAATAATAATAATAATAATAATAATAATAATAATATTAATAATAAGAACGTTGGCACATTCTTAAAAAAATAAATAACCGGAGACTAATGAGAGAAAAAAAAAATCTTGCTCTCATCTATCTATCTCTTTCCCTCGTTCTATCTCGTTCTATCTCATTATCTCTCTCTTTATCTTTTTTTCATTTTATTTCCGCCTATTTGCATTATACATATAGGAGGTCGTGCCCGTGTTCTCTTTTATAAATACGATATCTCGATTGTTACGCAACGTGCAGCTCGCTTAAAATTTCATGTATAATATGCGCGTGTGCATGCATATTTTTGTTTAAATACACCTTTTTCAGGTAAGATCAGTCTTATGTTTGTTGTATAATCGTCGCGCTCTATAATCAATAATACATACGCACGCTGTGTACCCTTTCGCGTTGTGCCCGTATTTAAGCGGCTGCACGCGTGAATTATTTAAATAATCTGTTTTTCTTTTCCTTCTTTCTTTCTTCCTTTCTTTCTTTCTTTCTTTCTTTTTGTTAACGCGCAGAGATGGTACTATAACATTATCACCTAGATTTATTTTTTTTTTCCTGCTATAGTTTCATCCTTACTTTTTTTTAGATAAATTTTATTTTTTCTTCTTTCTCTCTCTATCTCTCGTCCTCACACACGCACACAAATAGATAAATTTTTCACAATGCGATTGCAACACGCATGATCTTTTAAACATACACACGCAGTTTCGACCTCTCTCTCTCTCTCTCTTTCTCTCATTCATGGTCTTACATGCATCGCACGCAAGCGATCATGCCTTTGTTATTTTTTTAAATAATATTTATAAATATTACGCGATTTTCGAAGTTTTAAATGAAAAAATTAAACGAGAAATGATGATCGAAGGACTAATTAATCGTTAAATGAAGTAAGAAAGATAGAAAGAAAGAAAAAAAGAAAGAAATAGAATACAATTTTAAGAAGAAGTTAAGAAAAGGGGAAAAGAAAGAATGAGAAATTTTCGCGTGTTAAAATGGCGACTAACGATAACGCATTATTCGATTATTATTATTATCATTATTATACGAGTCTTATATATTTCTCACTAATTTGTTACCTTTCTTTCTTTCTTTCTTTCTTTTTCCCCCTTTCCTTCCTTTCTTTATTTCTTTCTTTCTCTCTCTTTTTGTGTTCAACGTTTTCACACATAGTTAAATAGAAGAAAATACAATTAATTCATTGTTCGCGCATGTAGTACGAAATGAAAGGGCTGTGTCGCAGACGCATTTCTTCATTTATTTTAAATTCTCCAATCGTATTCTTTTTTGTTTATGTTTTAATAAACGACTGGCTTCGTTATTATTTTTACCCAAATAGTTCGCAAAAATTGTCTACTAAAGATTTCTTTTTTTTTTTTTTTCTCATAGATTTTTAGCGTTTACTTGTATGTTTCTTCTCTTTTCTTCTTTTTCTTTCTTGCTTTTTGTTTTTTTTTTTTTTATCGCGAACGTCGCGCGTCAAACATTTCGTCAAAATTATTCTTACACCGCGACTCAGGTACATATTAAGGCCCGTTCATCTTGTATTATAGCGGCATCATACATTTGTCTTTCATTTTTGTTATTTTTTTTCTTTCTATATGTTCACTCTAGAGGAATAATATCGTTCCTTTGCATACAGTTTTTGTTTATGCCTTATTAAATTTGATCGAATCTTCCGTATGCGTGTATGTACATAAACATATATACATACATACATATGTAGATACATATATATATATGTATATATATACATATTACACATATTACAATTGCTATTCGCATCTCTTACTCTTGATTTTATTTACGCACAGTGTTTTAAGGGGCACATTATCGCGGCTTTTCTTTTTCATAAAAGTGTGGAAATACTTCTGCTTCTGTTTTGCTTTGCTTTGCTTTGATTTGATTTTCTGTTTTCTTTTCTTTTCTTTTTTTTATTTTTTTGGTTTTGTTTTTACTTTTTTTTCTTCTTTTTGTTTAAAGATTTCGACGCATGAGGTGTATGTACAGGATCACATGTAAAAAAAGAATGAAATATAATACGTGACTATGATGTACATACGACGACGTTAATATAATAATTATACAAGGATTCGAAAAAAAAGTAAATCGCATCTCAGAATAGTATTTAACTGTATATATACGGTTTGGTTTCTTTTCAATTTTTTTTTCCTTCCCTATTATTTGTTTTTTTTCTTTTTCTACTCATCATTTTATGTTATTTCTCCCTCTTTTTTTTTTTTTCACGTGTTATTATATATGACTCCTTTGTAAATAACATTCAAAATCGTCACCATTTATATTTTAATCGCACGATAGAAATGCGAGTGCTCTGCTTTTTTTTTTTTTTTTTTTATTGCACCCAAATATTAAACGTTTAAACTTCGATAGGATTAGTAGAACTATTATCTTCGATCTTCGTTAGATAACTATATACTCCTTTATCGCATATTGGCGTTCGCTAAGAGCATGATTGAGAAAAATGGTACATACGTACAGAACAAACGGTTGTTGATCACAGTTTATATGATATAACACACATATCGCCGTACAACATTCTGCATTATTTATCTTCCTCGGCTAAATCTTTTGTATGCATGTATACATACGTACATGCATATATACATACATATATGTATACATACATACATGCTCCGCCGACTTCGGCGTACGCGCGTTCATGTTAAAGCATTTTTTTCTAGTTTTTTTCGTCTTCTTCGTATCTTTTCTTTTTTTCTCTCTCTCTCTCTCTCTTTTTTACAATTGCGTCCGATTGGTTTTGGTATTAAAAATAACCTCGGAACGCTGTTCGACTTCTTGTTACTGAGTTTGACTCTGTACCTCCTGTGCCTTTAATACAAACTACGAAATACTCGTTTAAGAGTATGTATATTCTATTGAGAGTTGTCTTTAAATATTTTTCTTAGTAGTGTCGCACAGCATGCCTCTTAACGAACGCTTGGCACCCCTTTCTCCCTCCCGTTCCCCGGCCCCTTGTTTTTCTTTTTTTTATTCTTATCTACATTCATTTTCTTCTTTCAATGGATTGGAAAAATATCCGTTAAGAACGACACTTCTCTCTTCTACTTATACACATAAACGTTTTTTGGAATTTTCGCATTAATTAGTTTTCCTGTGGAAGATCATAAGATCGTACCTCTCTACCATTTCTTTTTTCTTTTTCTAAATAATTTTATACGGAATTTCTTTCACGTCTATCTCATAGATGATCGTCTTTCTTCTTCAAGTTATTTACCTTGGCTCTATTAAATATTATCTGTAATGATACGCTACAACATTAGGTATACGTCAAAAATGCTATTCTTGTAGCCCTGACCTTGACGTATTCTTCTTCAATTTGCGGTTAAGATTTAACCTTATTCTCACATACATTTACCAAGGTACTGAGTTATATCTACACAAAATTTACTTATTATTCTCTTCCTCACAGGGAGTATCGATGATATTTGTTTGGGTGAGAGGAACGATCGGTATAAAATAAAGATCGCGGTGAGGATATATACCTGATAGTTTAAGATTATCATTGTCAATATAAAGACGCGATTCCCTGCATAGCTTCCCCAACGAAGAAAAATCACAGCATAAATAAGTCATTCCTACCATCCGTCGTAAGGATTATAGAAAATCGTTCTCTTTCTCTCTCTCTTTCTCTCTCTCACAATCATTGTAATTAGTATTACATTGTAATTTGCGTTCAATTTGGACGTTTCGTCGTTAGAAAGACACGAGAGGTAGGCTTATCGATAGAGAATTGGGGATTGATCGTGTACTATACATCGGTAATCGAGCTTACGAACATCGATGATCCACGACGATCCATAACACCATTAACTATGTATCTCTCCCTTGGTTGTGCCACAAATTTAGTTTTGTGCATATAAGGAATAAGTCTTCCTTTAAGGAATGGTTTAAGATAAAGCATGATCGTTAAAGAAGGAACATTGATGCACGTTAAACTCGCAAACGTATAGCGCAATTGTAAATGCGAGCTCCGTATACATATCACATCCATAGAAGAACTGTTAATATCACGGTGCGATAGTACGGTACGACTATTCTCATCCTCTTTCTACTTAATAAGTTACATTTAACAACTAGCTGACGGATGGCAGTATGCGTTAATTAGATTTTGGACTATTAACTCATTATACGTATTCACCGCGTTGCGTACAAAAAAAAAATATCTTATAGAAAAATAAAGAATATAACTTTACAGCTGTACTTCTGAAAATGTTCTCCTTCCATAAGTGGTCGTGGTTGTTAATGGATAGTCCTCGGATGACATTTTCTTGGCATTTTTTCTTGGAAGTTACTTCTCATCGCAGAGGATAAATGGCATAATAACCTCCCTGCTGTCACCAGCAAAGGGATTCAATACTACTGTTGGTAATTCTTCCCTACTTAACGGTGCCCAATGTCTACCCATTATCTCTTGTATTTCCTATAATACGAAGACAAATTATTATTATTATTAATTACATTAGTAGATAAAAAATAACACATCTACTTACATGAGTAATGGCCTCAGTTTTGTGCCACGATTCGCTGTCAGACGCAATATCATTTTCTGCAAATATAAGATGTTCGAGTTTATTTCCTCTGAGACGTGCGATGGCTAATAAATTCTCTTGGTAATATTTGTGTCCTATAAACACTATTTCCATGAGATTAGTGCACTTCCAAGCCACGAATACTAGAGGATCTGGGCTGTAATAGATTTAAAATTACTTTTACCTTTTATTGTCATTGGTTATTTGCATTGAAAATACAATGCAAATTAGTTACCTATCTGGCTCGTTAGGGTCGTATGTAGCAGGAGTATTTACCGTTGGATCCATAGAATCTATCCATATGAGAGATTTGAATGTATCAAAATACCAACTTGATAATCGATGTAGTACCTCTATATTAAATTTTTCACAGAATAATATTTTTAATTGCGTTAGAGGCATGGCAGGTTGAAGAATTTCCGTATCTAATACTTGTACACCGATGTAAGAATGTATGAGATTTAGTCGTAGCTCACATTTAGGACTAAAAATAATTTTGATTAATATTAATTGAGAAAAATGAGCCTTTGGAAAAATAATAATATTTTATAGATTTAAAATAATCTTACTTCTTTTGAACAAACAGTTCCCAGCCCGCATTCGATGTTCCTAAGTAATCACTATGCCAACCATGTACATGTATTACTAGCTTTCTCATAGTACCACTGTCTAAAGCTCTGAGTAAGGCATCATTAACAACGTCATAATCTACTGTTAAAACTGTCAGTCTAATAAGTGATTTAAAATTATATTCTTCCAATTCTATAAAGTCATAATGCTCTGGATCATCTTTGACGGATGCTAAACTGAGATGTGTTAAATGTTTAGCGTGATGTGAAATTAATGATTCTAAAATTAAATCAGCATTTGTTGCTAACTCTTCTATGTATCCTAAACTCAGAGCTTCCAAACGATTAGATCTTTCAATAATTTTTGCAATGGATTTCATTAGAGATACGCTGTTCGTTGGACTAAAAACATTTTCAAAAAAAAAGGTATTAGATTTAAATGTATCTTATAAATATTTGTAGAAGAATATTTTCATGATTCTACCTGTCAGTTTCGCTTTCCATATACCAATTAGGACATTCATATATGTTACTACTGTATTCCAAGAATAATTTTCGCAATTGCCTATTACAGCTTAATTTTTTCAGGATATAAGAAGTTTCTACAATATGACTTACTATGTCACATTTTATGGTTGCTTCGTGGACACTAAGTCCAAAACAATCTGCCAGACCCCTATAAAATTGTACAATTCAAATTTATATGAGATTTTGACATATCATAAGTTTATCGTTAAATGTCTGTATTACCAACCTAGACCATAAAATACTATCACTGTCTTTCAAAACAAAAGTGATTTTTCTCCAAAAACTCGGATGGAATAACGTAGTTCTCCAATTTCTACAAACCTAAATAAATTAGTACAAGTGTATTAGATATACATAAATTATAAAAGATTTTACAATATGTGACATATAAATATGCTTTAGTATTTTGATAAGTATATTTATGATTCTACAGAAAATATATGTACACTTACACACTTACACATACACACACACATACACGCGCGCGCGCACGCTCGCACGCACGCACGCACGCTCGCACGCACGCACGCACGCACGACACACTCTCACACTCATACTCGTTTTTAAAATATTAGTAATTAGAAAGAAATCTCTTGTGACAAGCATTTAACCGTTGTAGTTCACATACAATGAATAGAAAGGTCGAGTTTCGTAAACATCAAACGGCTATGTGAAATATAATCGTTTGATTACCTACTGTGTCAGTTGACAGGAGAGAGAAAAAACAAAAAAAAACAAAAAGTAAAAGTATACCTGAGAGGCTATTATCCTGTTCTGATGAGACAAATAGGAAAATATTTCTTGCAAAATAACGCTGGGCAGATTGCTCCAACAGGAATTGTTATCCTCTTGTTCGATTTCTAAAGTACGATTAGGAGGTATGCAAGGTGAACAGCTGTTTGACTTAATCGAGGATAGCTGGCTCTCGCACTTTCTTGTCTCTTCTACTGTGTCACTTTCTTCGTGGTGTTTTAACTTTTCCAGCCATATTCCACTTTCATTTCCGGCGTGTAGCATTTTAAGCCACTCGCTGGTCATCGTTATTTTTATTTATCTGGCTAAATCCTATTCTAAAGTTCCTATCCGTCGTATTAGAAACTAATACCCAAACCAAAATACGAACAAGGTATTGCGTTCAACTTGTAACTCCCAACCGCACCACCGTTCCTATGGTTGTGTTGGATCGTGTGTATTCTTCCAACGATTCTCTACGAAACTCTCGCATCTGATTGGTCGGTGTTCTACGCACACGTCAACTGAAACATGTCACTTTAAGTGAATCCTTTTAGATTTTTCTTCTTTTTTTTTTCTTTTTTTCGGAAAGATCAAAGTAATGACACATTTTTCAACATTATTCATTTATTTCCGCGTATTATTGTGAAAATTTTTTTAAGGCTAATTTTAAGCGTTTGTAAGCAATCTGTATAGTGTTAATTCAAAGAAGATATTACTTTATGCGCAATATTTCGCGCGTACCATACACACGCGTTTATGTACACGTACATTCGTATTAAAAGTTATCTTTGAACTAGACCAACATTCATGCATCGAAGAACCTTTAAAACGATGATGAAACTAGATTCGAGTTTTTAAAAGGTTATAATCAATCTAGTTCTGTTGCAGAAGTGGAAATTTCTTGATTGGTGTCTTTAAATGATCCAATTATTGAATATACTGTGGCCTTTCAACAGGCTGCAAGAGTTGAAAAAATACTCGTACGAGAAATGTCAAAATGGCGTCTTCTCAGGACGCTTGGTATCTATCGTTGTTAGGTTTAGCTGAAAATTTTCGAACATCGAGCCCACCGAATATTAAATCATGCATTCAGTGTCTTCAAGCCGTATTTAATTTCAAACCACCACCTCGGGTCGAAGCTCGTACTCATTTACAACTTGGGCATATTCTTCTTACCCATACGAAAAATATCGATTTGGCGCGATCGCACCTAGAACAAGCGGTAAGTTTTTGATCTAAAACTTTATTGACTTTTATATTTAGAACCTTCCCTTTTAAGATTTTTAAATAATCCTCCTTTTTACATAACCTATTATTTATTTTGAGAACTATTTAACAGTGATTTCTTTTCTAACCTCTTTCTATGTTTTGATAACAATATTATATATGTTATTATCAACAGGCATTTGAAAATATTTTCAAATAAATATTATTTTCAGTGGTGTTTAAGTCAAAATATAAACACTTTTGACGATGTTAAATATGAGGCAGCAAGTGTAGTGGCTGAATTGTATGAACAACAGCAACAGCCAAGTTTAAGTAAACCAATATTAAGAAGAGCCATAGAACTATCTCAGCACAATGTTTATTGGCACTGTAGACTTATATTTCAATTGGCTGTAAGTTTAATAACAAATTGTATTTCTTCTCATAATATATATCATATTAATTATTTATGTCATTTGTACTTTTAGCAAATACACGCATCCGAGAAAGATTTCGTAGCAGCATGCAGTTTGCTGGGTGTTGGCTTTGACTTTTCACAAATTAGTAATATATGTTATACGCGTGTATTATTTTTATTAAGTCGATGTATGCTCCTATTAATAGACAAAAAGTTTGCCGACGCTCATGTAGTTTTAAATTCGGCGGGCCACCAGCTTGAAAATTGGCAAGGAACTGGGCCCCAAAAAGAATACTTGAAAGTATATTATTTGGTGCTTCAAGTTTGTCATCTTCTTATGGCTGGACAGGTAATGACTAAATCATCATTATTATTATTATTATTATTATTTATCAATTATATTTCCTGTCTTATATTATACTTTTATTATGTAATAGGTAAACAGTGTGAAACCTTGTTTGAAACAATTACAACAATGTATACAAACGATCATGTCTCCTAACTGGCCAACGGATGATATAGTTACAGGCCCTAATATAGCTGAAATGTTCATATGGATGCCAAAGGATCATTTATATGTTTTGGTTTATCTTGTAACTGTTATGCATTCGATGCAAGCTGGTTATATGGATGAGGCACAAAAATACACAAATAAGGCTCTTACTCAAATTGAAAAATTAAAAAGTACTCATATAAATATATTTACAAATTTTTTGAAATTTATTTCTGCGATTTTTTTACAGTTTTGTATAATTAATTTATTTAATTATTGTTTTTTGATTCGCAGTCGTTGACAATAAGCCGATACTTTCTGTCTTTCAACTTATGTTATTAGAACATATAGTTATGTGTCGTCTTGTCATGGGAAATAAAAGTGTAGCACTTGCGGAAATAGCTCAGGCATGTCAACTTTGTAGGCGACAACCAAGATTATTACAAGGCCATCGACCGCAATTGCATGCTCTTTTGGGATTATATGCGATGTCTATGAATTGTATGGAAGCTGCGGAGGCTCAGTTTATAGCTGCTCTTAGGGTTAGAAAATAGAATAATTAAACAAGTTATAAAAGTGATAAATATATCACAATAAAGTACTAATTATAGAATGTCTATTCAATGGGTTATAAAAAATAATTTGAATATATATCTATGAGAATTATGGAGAGCTATTGTTTATATATGTAAACATATATTATGTACCTTAAAATTTGCATGTGCGTTAGAATAATATATAATTATATGTTACAGACATCTCAAGAACGAGAACTGTGGACATTTGCAAATTTAAATTTGGCCATAGTTTATCTTAGAACAAAAAGAGATGCAGAGTTGGGTGCTTTAATGGAAAGAATAAATCCAGAGTCCTTACCATCACATTCACATTCCTTAAGAGCAGCATCATACTATGTTCAAGGTCTCCAAGCTTTTTTTGGAGCTAGACATAATGAAGCAAAGTACGCAATTTGTGATATAAAATGTAGTTAAAGTATTAAAAAATATACATATTATATTGGTTAAACATTTCTTTTTTAGGAGATATCTAAGAGAAACATTAATAATGGCAAGCACAGAGGATTTAAATAGATTAACTTCTTGTAGTCTCGTTTTGTTAGGACATATATTTCTTTCATTAGGAAATAGCAGAGAATCTATGAATATGGTAACACCGGCTATGCAACTTGCTTCTAAAATACCGGATGTGCATGTACAACTATGGGCTACTGCTATTTTGAAAGGTAATTGAATTTAATTAGTATATATATATATGTAAATATGAACATATATAAATTGATTTTATATATTTTAATTTATATTTTAAAATTTTTTAGATTTATATAGAATTTGTAGTGATCCTAATCGTGAAAGTGAAGCATATCAAATGCATTGTTCATTTTCTCAAACCCTTTTGAAAGACCACTTTCAAAGTACACAGATGAGTGAGCATGCTCTTATTCAATGGACAGATGGTCCCATACCTGTTTTGCCAAATGACCCACCACCTTCCACATCTCAAACAATTCTTCAATAAAATTAAAAAATACCAATTTTGCTTATTTACTTAAAGTATATGGTTGTTAAAATGTGAAAGTATGTCAGATTTGCGTGATAATATTGTTGAATGGTCATCACGCAAAAAAGGAAAAAAAACTAATAGTGCAAAACTTAATTCATAAAAAGTAAGTTTGTTATATATTTAGAATTCATTTTATAGAATGACATGTGTTGATTCTGTATTTAATATGGAAAAGTTATTAAGATTATCAGAAGGGCGTTTGAATTATTATTTTTAGAAAAATGTAATATCCTTTAGTATAGATTTCTTTTATAACATCTATTTCAATTGTAGACGATATGAACAAAGGAAAACGCAAATCCTGATAAAACAGATGTATAGAAAATTTAAAAAAATTTGTTAATTTTAAATTATAGATATTATTTCAAGTAAATTGAAGGAATATTACGTGAAAATAAGGAATATTACATGTTAGATACATTAAACTTAGAGTATTCTTAATTTTTATTCATACAGTAAAAAATAATAATAATTTTATCATTAATTTTATATGTAGTTTGCTATTATGCTATAAGAATTAATGTTATATTTTACTTTTTGTTAGAAAGAGATTTAGTTTTAGATTAAATTAAATTAATTATTGCAGGGTTAACATGATAACATCATACCAAAGTAAAGTAAGTCAAAATAACATTGATAATGACAATGATCGAAATGATAATATTCAAGATAATCAATAATTGATCAACATTGTGATTACCAGAATGACTGATGAGTGTTCTCTGTAGTAGTTTTATTCAAAATGAAATACAACTTATTTTATATAACGATAAAAATGTACAGTGAATTTTAAGAATTTAAGATAAATATTTTAATAAATTTCTAATAGGATTTTGTAAATTTCAATTTTTCTCTCATAGGAAAAAGAATTTTATAAAATAAGAAAGTAATATATTAACTGAACTCATTTTGTGCATTAATTTCATTTCTTAATACGAATTTAATCGAAGAATATCTCATTTATTTTTTCAAACGCTTTTCTGAAATTATTTATATTACAGCTTTTTCCATTATCAAATATGTGATTTAATCTTCATTTTTTTGCAGTCTGTATCTTCTTTCTTTTTTTTAACACACCATGTATCTGATACATATCAAGATTCAAAAATTGTATGTGGTGTGGTCAATAGTTAGCAGAATGACAATAATATATTTTGTTTTAATCTGTTCTGATATGTTTATTAAAATAGCCATTAAAACTATAGGCTGTGGTGAAAATGGATGGTTAAGATATAATCACTGATGCATTTTTGTAAATTGGAACGTAGTTATACTTTGTATAACAGTACCTGCAAAATATTTTGTAAAAAAATGTTATAGTACTTATAGCATATATTAAATGCATACAAGAGCGCATGTATCCTGTGTGGTAATTCTTGTTTGATATGAGTCCATATATGTATGTAGAGTAAATATTACTGCATATAATATAATATAATATAATATATATATATTTATATATAAATATATATATAATTTATATATAAATATATATAATTATTATATATATAATTATTATATATAATAATATAATAATATATATATGTATATATATATCCATGTGCAAATAATAATTTTTGAATTAGTCACTCTTTTTACTAAAACATTAAATTAAAATGTTTAATCGATAGGAATTGCTTTATATTCAAATCAAATATGCTATAGTATAGAAGTATGCGAATAAGTATTATAATAGCAAAAAAGATTAAGGGGGGTAGGTTATTAGAGGCAAGATTACAAATTACAAAAGAACTTGATCAATGTTAATACAAGCAATATATAAACATAGTATACGGGGCCTTAGTAGACTATAAGAATCGATAAATTTTGCCTAAAACTACTTACTCCAATAAAAATTAAATATTTATGATGTATATATTCTCAAAATTACAAAGTTGTATTAAGTATGCTTATATACAAACGAAAATATAATTGAAACCATAAATTAGGAACATTATGTAAAAATATTTCTTGGTTTTAATGTAATTAAAGTGTAACCAAATAAGTTGTTTATTAGAATCGATTTTTACTTTCTAGTTCCTACATTACTATGTTTTTGGTTTTAAAGTGATTACAAAAACAAAAAACAAAAAAAAATATGTATATATATATATGTATTATTATATTATTATATATAATAATTATATATATTTATATATAATTATATATATAATTATATATATAAAGCTATGTATTCAAAGGATAAATTTATTACAAAAATATTTATCATAAATGAAATTAAGATATAACGAATAAAAATTTTTGTATTTTTTTTTTATTAGATATATAAAGATAATTTTGTTACACTTAAGATAAAGAAGCTAAAATACAGTTACAGTAAAATTTAAAAATATACTGTAAGTTTTAACTTATTAATCGTCTAGCCTATAATTTTTAATAACTTATATATTTATTACTACAGTTGCATTATTTCGTTTACATTACTTTCTGTACCAATCTTGTGTAGTCTTCATTCTCTTAATCTTTTTCTGTAGTTGCAAGATTCCATATAACAATGCTTCAGCTGTAGGAGGACAACCTAAAAGAAATTCATAAATTAATAAATATATATATATATTTATATAGAATAGTGTGTACAATATTCATGACTTTATCCATGGCTATTTAATGAATTTTTACCAGGTACATATATATCGACAGGAATAATTCTATCGCATCCTCTCACAACAGAATAACTGTAATGATAATATCCACCTCCATTCGCACAGCTACCCATAGAAATAACCCATCTGGGTTCTGGCATTTGATCATAAATTTTTCTTAGTGCTGGGGCCATTTTATTAGTTAGTGTACCAGCAACTATTATAACATCTGATTGTCTAGGTGATGCTCTAAAGACAACACCATATCTGTCCATATCATAGCGAGGTGCTGCAATGTGCATCATTTCTACGGCACAACATGCTAAACCAAATGTCATTGGCCAGATTGAATTTTTGCGACCCCAATTTAAAAGATCATCTACTCGGGCTAAAGCATATTCAACACCACTACTGGTATTCTGGAAAGGACTGTATGGTTCTTTTTTAGGTTTTTGTGGTAATGGTGGATCAGATTTTTGAATTTCAGTACTCATTCGTTTAGCAAAATTTCCTGTAACAACAGGACATGTCAACGCAGCTCCATTATTACGAACAAGGGACAGCAGTCCTTGCTGTAAATTCTCTGAAAAAGAATGATGCTAATAAATATATATGATAAAAGAACGTATTTATAACAATAAATGAATTGATAACATATAAATAGATTTTTTGAAATTCGCAAAAAAATATGGTGCATAATTAATATTAGTAATTTTTTTATGTTAATATAAATTTGTAACATCTGGTGCAAAAATCCATAGATTTTTTTGTAAAATAGATGAACGATGTTGTAAAAGATTCTGCAACTTGTTTATAAGATCTGTATAAATACATGATCAACCCTTTCTACTTTTGTATATGCACATATCATGTAACAGAGTTACAATTTCTATAACACTTGGATTTAATAAGTTTGGTTAAGAAGAATTTAGTTTATTTCATTCGAATCATTTCAATGAAATAACGAATTAAATTTTACGTTGTGAATGATATTAGATATATTTATAAACATATTTTAAAAATAAAAATTTATATATAACATTTGAGAATAACATCAAATATAGGTTAGGTACGATGTTAAAAAGTTTTTATTACGTGCAATTACGCAAAACTCACGATTGGAAGTTATGGAACGTATCATCGTTACAACCCTCATCGCTCCACAAAACTCTCTGCTGCATTTGGTTTCAGAGAACTCAAACACAGAACCGTTGCGCCAACTACCGGTAATCTTTAGAATTGTTATTGCTTCATCGATTGTAAGCAAGTTCAAGCGATAGAAGATGGTTAATATACAGAGTGTCCTAATTTTTTTCGATAAATTTAAACCAGTATGTTTTATAAATAAAAATAAAAAAATATTTTTTAAAAACATAGGCTTTTAAATCCTTTTCTTAAAAAATATAACAAAAATAAAAGGGCTGCTTTTTTGTTCGATACTACGTATGAATAAATTCCTCCAATAAAAAATAGTAGGGATGTTAACTTTAATGGAGTGATACGTTATTTGGGGGGGGGGGGGGGAGGCGTTGAAAGAATTAAAAAATTTATTTATTTCATTTATTCTTACCAATTTAAGACAAGTTTTCTATTCTATTATTAAAATATATTAAGAAGTTTTTTTTTTTATGAAAATGAGTAATTTGTGCTATATGTTATATTCTAATATTACGCGTGTGACTATTCATTATATTTGTTTTATAATTTAATTTTATATTTAACCGCTCTTGTGCACAGAACACCTTGCGCACAACACTTTGCGCGGAATGTTTTTCTGTCTCACTTTATTAATTAACCTAATAGAGCCTGGCGATATAGCTGCTGCATACATGTATGGGTTATATCGAAAAAAAAAGAATTCTTTCTTTTTAGTTATTTCTAGTCATATTAATGCTGAATCTAACAATAAGTAATTTTTTTATTTTTACAGATACTATAGTTATAAATAATGAATATATGAGTGCATCATACAGGATATAAGAAAAAAAAAGATTTCGAGTAAGTTCATTATAGAATATTTTTTATTTGCTCGGTTCCTGTTTTATACAAAACATCTAACAAACACAGATGCTTGTCGCCGAAGTGCTCTTAAAGTCTGTTTTTTTTTTACGGAAGCAACTAATCTATCGACTTTACGTTTATCGAACGAATCTTTTGTCACTTTTTTTCTCGTTGGATATGCTAAAAAGATAACTCACGCTTGTTGATTGTATTTGTGTATGTAATTATGTGTGGTTAGTAATATGATCGTGAGTAATCGTATGTATGCATGTATGTATGTATATATGTTCGTGAAAGAAGTGTAATATGTTTGTACGTATACGTGGTTGTTAATGTGTTTGTATATATACGTTTTTAAATGACGCACTTGATCTTTCGTAATCGTCGATCTTAAAAGTTCGTAATAAAACGTGAAATTAAATACTTTAACTCTATGCAAAATAAAAAAACTTTTTCAATATCAGAGGACAAGATGAGTGCCAGGGAAGGAATGGCGAGAGGGGAGAAGGCGCGTGCTAGGCCATACGTAATTAATCTCATAAATTCGTGGTTTCGTATTTCTTCGTCGCGCAATTCGATTTATATACAAATAGAATCGACTCTTGAAATTCGTCGCGTTAAAACTCGATGTATTAAACAGAATATTATAATCTTTGTCAAGTAAGAAATTGGTTAACATCAATGGTTAATGAAAAAAATAGAAACATTTCGATTTTTTCGCGCGATTCGTGCGGAACATTATGCGAACCATGGAGGAACGCGCGAAATTGTTTTTCCGAAAAATTTAAGAAAAACGGAAGTAGACGCTCGCGTACTTCGTACGGTGCGACCTGTAGCACGTTAACCTTCTTTTAGTTTTATCTTAACCTCTCATGCGTGTGTGCATCATACGATATAGCTTTTTGTTACAAATTTACTTAGCGAACGCTCGTTGAACGGTTGGTTTACCCGTCAACGTCTAGTTAACAGTAAGTAACAACTTATATTTCAGCAACAATAACAATTTCACCTTCGGTGATCTTCCAATCGGAATTTCGCTACCAACGTGTCAGCTATCTGGCATGTACTTTACAAATATCTAAATGTTATAATATATATATTTAGCTTATCTTAATTACTCCACGTTTTCGTGGCGGTAACGGCTTCTTTGTAACGCGTCGCGTCTGATTGGCGCCATTTTGGCTCTTTTACGCATCGTATATTTAGCTTTCTTATTTTTCATAAGGTCAATTTTAAATAAAAAGAAAAAGATTATTGATTAGAATACAAGAGCCTTTGTTTATCTTAAAAAGAAGTAGGGTTAATGCGTTGACGTTACAAAGAAGTCGATAGTTTATTAATCGCTTGTGAACTTACAGCAAAAATGACGGCACTAGCAGGACGTTTACAGCTTAACGAGATATTTCTCTCTCTCTATTAACTTTGCAAAGAGACTATGATCTATATTAAAACGTGATTCTCTAGGAATGGTATGTGGTGCAAGATTTTTTTTCTATGGACGTCTCTAATTGGAACGATGTTCCGTAATTTCGCGCAGACTCGTTATTTTGTGCGACGTTCCTTTGTTCCATACTCGTATTCTTCTCTCTCTCTCTCTCTTTCTCTCTCTCTCTTTTTCTCTTTCCCTTTTCTCTTTCTCTCTGTTCCTCTCATTCATTCCTTCATTTTATTACCAATCACTATCATCACCGTCGAAAAGATTTTTTCTTGAGAACCCATCGGTATTTTGTACAACAACACAAAAACGTGCTTAATCTTTTTCTCTCTCTCTCTCTCTCTCTCTCTCTCTATCTCTCTCTCTCTCTCTTTGTTATCTTACCTTCTTTACCTTCTCTCTTATGTATCGCAATCGCGTACACGAATAATTCTACTTAGCGGTAAAACAAAATTCGAAGTTACCGAAGCGTGTTCTCTAGTGATTCATTCTGCGCCTCTCCATATCCGCGATGTCGTCCACAGATATAAGCATTTCTATGGGAATGCATGACAATTCACCACCGACGCATGACTGAGGTTGTTGCCATCTAGCTTCCCTCTCTGCTTCCTTAGCTTTAAGTTCAGCTTCTCTTGCTCTTCGTTCCTTTAATTTCAATGAGAAAATTGCGACCGAGCGTGCTCTCTTCATCAGACTCTGTTTAACTCTCGTTTTCTTTGCTTCTCGATCCTCCCTACTTGGTTTCTCTTCCTCTTGGCTGGAAATTGTCTTGCTTGAATCAGACAGACCACCTACACCCGAATCTTTTTCTTTTTCGGGAATGTACGCTTGTCGATCACGATGTTCGTGAGTTGTTTCTCTTTGTTGATGATGCTGATAATGTTGCTGTTTCTCGACCTTTTCTCGTTCTTTTTCTTTTTCCGGCGAGAAACGGAACTTTGGATTTCTGTGAGTTATCATCCATGGCGGCGCAGACCTTATGATCATAAACAAATAAATATTTATCAATTATATCGCTAACTGTTACAATAAATGCATATTAGGTTGTCCCCAAAAGTCTTTTACTTTTTCTTATTTTTGTAAATTTTATCTGTACAATATTATTTTTTTGTCCTATTACGTTTCTTTATAGAGCAGAATTATTAAGAGAAAAACAAGTAACATTCGGAACTATTTAATATTTATTTAAATATCTAATTCGTACTTTAATAGATCACTGTCTGAGGATGAAGCTAAATCCTTTGAAACGATGCAATCGGTTGATCTATGGAGTGTCAATTCATCGGCAGTTCCGGCCACAGAACCAACCCCACTTATCTCGGAATCGCTCGATTTTCGTCCACCTGGTTCCAAGCCTAATTTGCGTACCCAATCGACACCTCCGTGTGGACCGATTGTTAAGTGATGACTGTAATGATCTCCTGTGTTAGATGATTCTGGTTCATTGTTTAACCATTCCCTTGATCGTCGGCCTGTAATAACGAGTAACACGAAATAATACGATTCTTTGATTTGTTTAACTCCTTAACCTACAACTACGTGTGAGACACGTGGCCTTGTATTTGGGTCAAAATGATTGTCACGGGCCTGATTCGTGGTACATCGGTCGGGTCAAATGTAAATGTTTACGTTTCGGACCTAGGTTGTTGTAACGTAAATCATAGGTTAAAGGGTTAAAAGATTTTCGAAAGATTGATATTAGGAGATACTCGAACCTCTCTCTCCTCCAGGTATGGAACATCTTGGTGTATTGTGAATATCTCGACTACTGCCAATACTATTTTCCGAAAGGAAAGAATTGCTTATCTCGCTGCTACTTCCAATACTACCAGGTGTCTCGGCTGTAAGCGATGTCTCTGCGATTCTCGGTATGGATGCGGCACTTGGAGTAGATGGTCTGCTCGGTGTTTGGGTCGTCGAAGCTAAAGTAGGTGTATCTGGTTGGCTGGACAGCGAGGCCTCTCCAGTACGTTCCTCCAACAGGTTTTGCTCTTCGCTTTCTCCGTCTGCTGGACTCACCACGAATCTCCCTGAGTTTGAGCAAGATTAATAGCTGATAGGAGAAGGTCCAGGGACTAAAGGGACGAACTTGAGTAAATCCCATCGTCGCACAGTGTGGCTAAATTTCGATAAACGTGGAAAAAAGTCCCAGAAAAAATAACTTTTTTTTTGGGACTTTTATTAACCATGGGAATATGTTTAGTTGATCTGGTAGCGTCTATTTCAATTATTTGTTATGGATAAGTGTTTATGCACACCTGTAAATTATCAGTTGAAACGTGAACGTCTAGCTCATCGCATCGCATTTTTGACTCGCTATTTCCCGAAAATTATGGTCTCTAAACGCGCATAGGTGCAGTTGATATTTATCCGATTTCAACATGTAAATATAGAATCTTTGACTGACAGTAAATACAATTGAATTATGTTATTAAAAATTTACATGAATAACAAATGTAGTTGCTAATAAAGAGTATATTGTTATGTGTTTTTCATATATTGGGTCGTATTGAGTGATTTTGTTAAAAAAAGAAATAACATCAGATTCATAATCAGTGACCTATAAATATTAATTTTCAAAAAAATTAAACAGCATATACTAGTTTGTAGCTTCTACGTTTTCAAGATTTGGCCACCCTGTGCATCGTTTAGCTTATGTTAGACCTTCTCATATATATGTTAGGTTAATATATTATTACGGGCATTGTATAGATTATCCGGTCAATCTATACAATTGGAATTGCCTGTAAGATATATACGAGAGATATCTATCTCTTCAACGTGAACGTATATTTACCTATAACAGTAGATGGTTGTTGTTCAGGTGACGGTGTCGATGACAATCTTCTCACTGCCTCTCTTCTCAAGAATTCAACTTTGGCCATTTCCGTGGCAACCCAATGTGGTATATCCGGTATGGCACAAGTGATGATAAATCTGATTGCCAACATAATATGTTCCAGAGCAACTATCAGCAAAATTGTTTGCGTAGCTGACATCTCTGGAAACATACGTTGTACTTGTCCGCTTCTACCGATTAGCGCGCAATTAACTAAAATCGCGACAAATCCCATAGCTTCCATAGCGTTCTATAGAAAAGTATACATGTGCCGTGGTAATGAAATCAATTAGAAAATAATTGACGGGCTTTTACAAAGGAGGATCGATTTACCTGCCAAGTGCCGATATTTGAGACCCTACGTCCGAAAGGTCGTTGAAGCACGTAACACAATTTAAATGCGTCTCCTCGTAATTCGATAAGGTTACCAAGTAATGCAGCTACGGCAGCTAAAGGAAACGCTGACGAGAAGAGACATACGTATCCTAATTGTGAGAGCATTTCCAGATGTTCAGAGAATGCTCGATCGTACTGTAAATAAAATGTTAGTTTTTACACAGAGATTGTGTTTATCGGTAATAATAAAGCAACGAATTGTACTTTCGCTATTGCAATATCTTTTATATTGTGCGATTTTCTATTTATTTATAACATGCTCTTTTTGCGTGTAGTTTGCATTCTATTAACCATCATGCACGATATAAGTTAAATCGCAGTAATGGCATATTTAAAATAACCAATAATTCGTAATTGCATGTGAAATAGCCTTTTTATACGTGACCATATACTTAAGTCTCTTTTTATTAGATTGAATAAAAAGTTCGTTCGACTCGATTAATGTATAATAGTTTGATACTTTTGCTTGTTTTAACTACCAACCGATACACGTATCTCATTAGTATCTTCAATAGTGGAGATTTCAATGTGGATAAGGTCATACAACAAAATGATACATACATCATTGATATTAAAATAACAAAACTTTATATTCTAGTGAATAAACGCGTACGGAATTTTTACTTAATCTAATATTATAATCGATGAAAATTATTATTTTTAAGCATTTTGTGAGTGATTTATGCGATTTCCTAAGAAAAATATCGTCAAGTTTTTGCTATTTAATAAAAATTAAAAAGGAGTAGGAAAATAATTGGTAGGAGAGCAACGGTTTTTTACGGGTTATTTTTTTTTTTTTAAATTATAAGGAACTAACGTCCTAACGACCTTCGATAGATTGTTACGATATATCAAAGATTTCAATATTTTCTATGAAGATCATGCATGGTTTGCGTTTGAATAGAATCGAATGACTATATAGTTACTGTAGTATTCCTTTTCTTGCACGAGTTATCCGTTAGTGCGTTCTTAGGGGAACTCTGATTAGATACATCGAAAATATAAAAAAGGGATGGAGAAAGAAAAAAATGGCTAAATCTAAATCAAACCTTCAAAGTAACATCACTAAGAAGAGAATTAGTGGTGTGTCCTACTCTGTAGAGAGAACTCTCCAACTCAGCTTGGCTAACGTTCCTCGGTTGTTTCGTCTTTCCACTTTCCGCCCGTTCTTCCGTCTCATTGGAATTCTTTATTTTTTCGTCCTCCTCATCGTTACCAGGTGGTAGTCTTGCTTCGCTTGGACTCAGAGCTCCGAAAAGTTCGAAACTCAATTGCGCTAACCGTAGTTGTTCTATCAGATATGGTATTGCGGATTCTTTAAGATTTCCAATCACTTGCCGGGCTATTAGTAAAGCTGCCAGTTGCTAAAAAAATAAAGTATCGAACTATTTTCTACTGCTGATTTACCTTTTTCCTTTATTATTTTATTTTTCATTTACTTTTCTTGATATCTTATATAAATTGTGAATGATTCTCGATTGTAAATAATTCAATTAAAAGGTAATTTATTCATTTGAGTGCGGAGGTTCGCGATCGTTTGTGAATTTAATTTTTTTTGCTTATTGCAAAAAAGATTTCATAAAGTACGTTTGATAATACCACTCTTGTAATGAATAATACAAAATATTTTATTTATTTTTTATTATTCTTCCTATAACTAACCAATATTCACTTAACATTTTTACATCGGCAAATATCACGTAGTGTTACGTTTCATACTTTTGACGATAAACTAAAGGAAAGCGTTAACATGTGTGAAGTTGTAGTACAAATGTTTATATGCTTTTCCAAGTAATTATGAGTTTAAGAAATTGTTATACAATAAGGTAATCATGTCATCTTCCATTGGTTCGCTATATGTGTATTATTTATTAAATGAAAAAGTATTAAGGTGAATCGATAATTATTTGCAGTGAAATGTTATTTTTGTTATGTCGGTGTACTGTCGAATGAATTCGTATTAATAATTGTGATTTTCCTCGTATTATAATTATAGCTTACAATTAGTTAAATTAGTTAAATAAAGTTAGATTGGTTAAATTTTTTTTTATCGTCAAATATTTATCGTTTCTTGTGGTCTGAAGATATATCAGGGGCAAAAATTCATTGAAAATTTTCAAAACAGTATTAGGATAATAATTAAAACTTAATGATGATTTTTTATTTTTAATGTTACGATAAACCTATTGTAACATTTTTAAACTTGCATAGTCGTAATATGAAGAAAATTACAAATATTAATGCATGAACATTAGACAGTATAGTTAATATAAAAAACCTTTAAAACTTACAATGCTTATGATTATAGGACTTATTCTTGCAGGATAAATTATATGTACAAATGGCAATATATATATACAAAAGCAAGAATTAATCTAATCTTAATTCAATATATTGTATTGGAGTGTCAGAAAAATTTGAACAAAAGAAGGAAAGATTCAAAGACACACAAGACTTTATATATATATATATATTTTATATAAAATTAAAATATAATATATTTAACTTTAACTACATTATACTAACTTTTCAGACAACCCAGTGCAATATACAATAATGTATGTTGTAAGATCTAAACATTTCGTGTTTATAATTTATATGTACGATGTTATCTATTTTAAAAATATTTAAGTATGTGCACAATAATGTGATGTTATCCTACATAATAATAAATGTTCAATTTATAATACAAAAGATTAAGAATGAGATCGAAATGATCTAAAAATAGTGAAAATAAAGTGAGAAAGAGAGAGGGTTCCTTACCTCCTTGAGTCTTTCTTGGTCTTGAAGATAGAAGGCGATGTAAAATAACGATAGGAAGGAGTTTACGAACTGAAACTGAAATGAATAATTTCGTCTGTACACTCGCTGTACTTGAAAATAAATAATTATTTTTTTTTATACATTTTGTTTTCTCCCTATCCTCTCCTTTTTTTGTATTAAACGTTACATACATATGCATACGTATATACGTACGAATATCACATATATATTATAACACCCAAAATAGATTTCTCTATAGATACTATTATAAGATAATAAACTTGAAGCGTTTCCGTATTGATAAAGATGCTATTAGAGAGAAAAAAAAAATAAAGCGCAAGCAGAGAGCGAATTTTGAAGTAGGATTTTCATGCAGCGATAGAGGCAGCCACGATAAAGACATTTATTTATTTACCATAACGAAAATAAAAAAAATTAAGGATCTAATCTTACTTTTTTTTTTTTTTTTTTTTTTTGAAACGTCCACCTCTAAAATCACTACGCAATTGTTTTTCTTTTTTTTTGTTTTTTTTTTTCTGTAATCGCCAGATCATTCTAACATCTGATTACACGTGCATCTCTATTATCATAAATACGAGTATTATACGGTTCAAGACAATAGTTATACGTACCATATGATTTACTTATTGTTAACTGGATTATAGTTAATTTGAAATAATTTTGAATGAAATTTTGTCTTTTTTTTTTTTTGTTACCACGAAAAATCACAAGAGAGCAAGATTATAGAAATTCACAAAATGATAAAATATGTATTGTCCTTTGAGAGAAGCTCGTGAAATAATCTCCGATTTAGAGGAGGACAAAATTGACGATACTAATACAACATTCATAATTTGCGTTTGACTTGTCAAAATATCTCATTACCAGTGCCACCTTGTAGATCAGATGATTCTCGTACTCGGTGTCTAGTCGATAGTTTTCTGCGTCCAACACAAAAAAATCAAAGATACTATCTACCATAGACTATTGATAGGCGTTCTCCAAAAGATATATATATGTATAAATAACGGTAATAAGATAATATAATAAACCCAATCCCATTTAAATAATTTTAGAATTATTCTTAAAGATAATAAAAGAAGAATAGTAGAAACATGTCGGAAGTGTATACGCAATCGGAAATAGAGACTAGCTTTTTAGTATCGTCTAAGGATATATCGTACTTTCTTGATCGTTCCTTTCTAGATAGAAGCTAAGCCGTGAAAAGAGATTTAGAAGTAAATATGCTAGGCCTCTTTTAGCTAGACGTGCACAAGTGTGTTTATATATATATAATATACATATATATAAGTACCCGTGAATATAATAAGAAAGATTATTGTGAGACAATCTATAAAACCTTGATTGATCGTTTAATATTCGTATGGATCGACCGTATTTTTAACGGGACGATTATGTTAAAAGATACGTAGTCAAATACGTTTTTATCTTTTTAGTTTTTTCTGTTTTTTTTAAATACATACCCAAGTCATTCAACCAGACTGCGACTTTAAAGTAAGCTTCATCCATTACGGCGATTACAACGGCCAGTAATACTTTTGGCACGTAACTCAGCCAGAATCCGTAACCCCCGGCTTCAAGACGGGCATCCCACCAATCCTAATTGTAGAAAAACCGTGACGATTTTGATTAATTATAATGACGGTGGTAATTATACCAGCTTCGTTGTTACAAATTTATATAGTTTTTCTTAAGTAAATGTATACACGTTTTTACTTATCGTTATAGAATAATAAAGTAACGTTTACAACAGTGACAAAATGATTATGAGAATTATGTCGATTGAGGAATTTTAAGATCATTTTAATATTTTAGATTTAAAAATATCATCAATCGTTTGAGTGGCAAACAGCTCGATCGCTGTTCTTCTGTCACATTTAAAAGTGCCAATGCATCAGGTTGTTAGTCGAAAGTAATTGCAAGCGTTATCGCGCTGATCAGCATTTTCAACACGAAATGAGACAAACACTATCACGCTGCTCGACCTCTTTCAACTCGAGTTTTGCAAAGGTCCGTGGCACTTAAACGGTTAAGGTACCGTGACAATGGAAGTGTTGCAGTTCTGTTAAAGTTCTCTACACTATCTCCTGATTTAACACATGCAGACTTTTATTTATGGATGATCTTAAAGAATGTCGTGTATCATAGAAAAACTTTGGTAGTCTTAAACCCTTTGCATTAGGAATGATGCACCGATGACATGAAGATTTATTCCAGTAACACGGAATTCCAGAACAACTGGTATGAATATTCATGAAAATTTTTGTTCATTGAATTAATGTATAAAATATATATGTGAAATTTTAATATTTTATATTTTCAACTGTAAAGTTATTTACAATTTTTCTCACAGTAAATTATATTTATAATCATCGTGTTTGTGGTAATAAGTATGAAAATAATTTTCAATTGCAAAGGTTTGGAGAAAAAATTGAAAATGCATATCTAAAAATTCTACTGGATAATTTAGTAAATAGTTGCTCAAGCAGTAGTTTGCCGTAGATATGAAAATTTGGAAGTTAATGGCAACCACTTTGTGAGCATTTCGTAATTGCAGATGTCAATGATTATTTCGAATTAATTTAATATTAAGATATTTGTATAATTATTTTTTTTTTTCTAAAGTGTGTAGTTCAGTGACAATGATAATATCGTATTATTTTACCTGTATTTGGAAGCTCAGAATCATGACGACGAAGACAAAAAATAGACAAGCGGCGATGATGGGTACACTGACAGAATATCGGAAAACATTCCTTCGCCATCTGGGATAAGTTGGTTCCAGTCTTCCCGTGACAGATGATATTTCTAAGGTTCCCTATCAAATTGTATGTCATTCGATAAACGAATGAGTGACATATTTATTACTTGTTTTCTTTGACGTATAGCCAAAATTATTATCGATCGAAATTTTTACCGTAAAGAGAGGTCTAGGTTCGACCAATAAGTCATCTCTTTGATCCAATGTACCCCATCTGTAGGCCAATTCAGCTCCTCTTCGTTTCCAAGTTTCCAGATAAACTGTCGCCCATATCACATTGAAGACTGAAAAAAGCACGTACGCCACGTCTTCCACCGCTTGGTTCCTACCGATGATGCCGACCTTAATAAAGGTTAGATAATTAATGAACCCAAAGCTTGTGGTTTTCCTTCGTTAATATAACGACACTTGTGTAATTTTTTTTACCTTACTTATAATTAATAATCTTCGCTATAACGTCTAATGTTCATCGACATTCGGTGTAAAGTTGTAACAAAAATATATATAATATTTTATGACGCGAGGTTATTTTGTATGCATGCGTTGAAATAATGTTAACAATAATTATGTTCGAAGATAGGAAACTTAACGAAAATAGTGTTGTATTTGTCTGTGAACAAACAG
The DNA here is from genome assembly GCA_023678845.1 of Mischocyttarus mexicanus. Lineage (NCBI taxonomy): Eukaryota > Metazoa > Arthropoda > Insecta > Hymenoptera > Vespidae > Mischocyttarus > Mischocyttarus mexicanus. The sequence goes on along the minus strand of JACGTP010000002.1, from coordinate 4,114,134 downwards.
TTGTTACGCAGCGAGCGATTATCAAGTTTGTTCAGTGTGGTTAAAATAATTGCATGTATATGTGTGTATGTTTTTAGCCTGAATATACGTGGGTAGAAAGAAAGGAAGAAAAGAACATATCGGTGAATTAAGTAGGATGATTGAAAAGTAATGACGAGACGAACGAACGACAAGAGAGTAAATTGAAATACGTGTAGTTGTAGAAAGAATATTGAGTTGCGTGTGTATATTAGAATATTTAAAGGCAGTTATTGCGAGGTATATTAATTCCATTTTTATATCAATATTTTATATTTCAATAAATTCAAATCTCCTCCTATAATATTTACCCAGTATATGACACCCACAGCAGCGGGAACGATCAAAGCGGTGGTGTAGTGTCCGAGCCATGCGAAGTACATGCTGATTTTCACTCCAAAATATTTACAAATTTCGTCCAATGGTTGGGGACTAAAAAATGCGCGAACCCACGTCTTTCGCAATTGTTCTAATGCCGGTAATTCGTGTAATGGGAAGACCTATGCGTTGGAAAACGAACGAGATAATCGTTGAGTTTTTAATCAAGTATATTATCACGTGAATATAAATGAAAATGAAAAAAAATGGGAATACGGTTTTTAATATTAACCTGTGATATAATGCTTGCCGAAATGCACTTTGGAATTATGGCTTGTCCTTCCACTAGTTTTAATCCTGATAAACTGTGTAAATCCTGCGGACCTGCTCTTAACGTATGAAGTAAGTGTAATACCAGGGACTGTCTTTCTTGAGTAGTAAAAAAATGAGCTTCGTCGCCGCTTCCTTCGAAACAGCTTGCTTCCGAACCTACGAATTCCTTCAATCCTCCGCCATATTCTTGGCGTAGAGCCTTTGGCAAGTGTACTTCCTCTGCAGCTTTCAACAAACTACGAAATTTGTTTCCTTTATACTCGATGGATTTCGTGCAAAAGAAGATTATTCGACCAGATAAAAGATTCAAAAATAATATTTTAGGAAGAAATCATATATGTTCCGATAATTATTACACTTGATTAATGTTAATCAAAAAATAGAACAAATTTATTTTAAGATTTATTTTATATTGAAATTATTTATAATTATAAAATAAATCATATAGAACAAAATTATTAATTTTTTTTTGTAATTCCAGTCCACTATTATAATTAATCAGAACATATTCGTACTATGCGCATATATCGTCATATATTAGAACGTATAAGTTTTTACACAAGTGGCAGAGAAGAAAAGAAAGAAATTCTACTGCATAAAATCCAAGGGTAAAGTGTTAGAATAAGTGTAGGCGTTTCCTGAAGATTCTAACGAGTCAGATGTTGAGCGGGACAATAAGGGCAGCTTACTACGTACTTACACGCTAAAAGGTGCTGTTAAGTAAAACCCGTAACTATCCGAGGAGGCATGATGCCTGACGTGAACCACTAGGCCAGGGGTCCCAGCCCGAAGTCGACCTAAAAGCCACATCAAAGTTTCGTCGCTCGCACCGTTCGGAAACATCATCACGACGTCGCATTTCTAAAACATAGATAGGAACATCCAAAAACGTATCAGTTCTTGATCACTTTCTCAAATACCAGTGATACGTTCCGTCATTTATTATTACGGTATTTTTGAACGATAACACAGACGTTTCCTTTATATCGTAGCCACGATAACTGTGAATGATTCTAACTTTGATATGGTACATCGCTTTGAGCCACGAATGTTGCCAAAGGGTTACGACTTTTTTGTGGCTTGGCTACCATCCAAATGCATAGAACAGTAGCAGGTTGCTTGATATTGGCATATACCTATTAACTACTATTACATAGAATATTCTTTACACGACCGTCACAAGTTGATGATGAATACCCTTACCGATCGAATCTATAAGAATGCTCATATACTCATTTATTCGTTCAAACTTTTTATCCTTTCTTTTCTGTTTATTTTTTCTTTTTTTTTTATATATCTTCCTCTCCTCTCTTATCCTTATCTTTTATTGACGTATACACGTTAAAGTCACTCGCATAGAGAGTTTTGTTGAAGCTACGCAAAATCAATACAAAAGTCGTTCTTTTAATAATGAAAACAACCGAACTAGGCATTTTGTGCGAAGCAGCAACAACGATGAATAAGGTTGGTTGGCTGGCTTATTGTGTTGGTGCGATAAAACGGCCCTTCGTATTCATTAGAAAGTTTACGAACACGTAACACGTTTATGATTATCGGTTAACTAGCAACCCCATTAATGCCTCGCAGAATAACTTTTCATAATTTATAGGGTATGAATATAACGAACGGAGTACAATTCATGTTCCCTTCCTTACATACACATACACACAACGATACGATATTATATTATATTATATCTTTTGTATTTTTTTTGTTTAGCTATTCAGTATTAAAGCATACTTCGCGTATTTTGTCATATCTCGAGTTTGCATGACTTATCATTAAGAAAGAGATCGTAGTAATTTTGTCCCGAGTAATACGACGATGACGATAACGAGCAGAATATTTTATATATATTTTCTTAATTTGTTTATATATATTTTTGGTACGAACCTGAGTTGGTACTTTTTGTATCCAAAGGCGGCGGGGGGTCATCAAGTGGCCAGTACATGGTATCTTACGTCTCAATAGACGTGATGCTAAGAAAAGAGACAAACATGAATCAATATTGCAGTAGCGGAGAGAAGTACTTGAGTGAAATTATTTTTAAATACCAAATGGGAAAGATACTAAAATAAAATTAGATTTATTAAGACGTGTTGTTAAACATGTATAAATATAAGTATCGCACGTATTCATGAACAACACATATATATACACTTGCGCATGTTGGAAGTTTCACAAACGAACAACGGTTTTATATTTCTATTAGAGTGTCAATGTACTCGTTACATTTTTTCTTGCACGCGAAAAACGATCTCAAAAGATATTCTATACGTACAAAGCGTTTTTTTTCTTTCTATCTTTCTTTTTTTCTTCATCGATTTCGCGTGAATAAAACGTGCTTTCCTTCGGAACCACGCAACGCTCTTAGACGTTATCAATTAACAAGTAGCGAGATAAAAGGAGAGAAAGAGATAAAAGAAAGCAACTTTTCTATTTTCAAGAGCTCTATTATCGTTGCACAAACGTTCTAGGTATAAAGATCGAAATGTCTTGAAAAGAATTTCAAGGCGAGAGGGTTTCTTTGAACCGAGTACGTCATTGTTTAGTGTTTGGTGTAAAACGGAATGTCAATGTGCATTCACCGACTCTTTTGCTCAAGCTTACGGTTAAGAATTTGCTTATTATTGTGCACTGTGAATCGTTCTATTTTTCGGCTAAAGCACAATAATGCATTTCACCAAGTGTGTTATTTCCGATGCCTTCTCACCGATGCATTATAAAACACGTTAACAATGGTGAAAAGTTTATTTCAAGTTCATAGATACATATGTGCGTAACGTACGCGTAATACAAATATTTATAAAACAGAATAAAATAAAAAAAGAGAGAGGAAGGTAGGAAAAGAATAAAAAAAAAAAGAGAGGAGAAAAATAGACAACCAGAGAGAGAGAGAGAGAGAGAGAGAAGCAAGGCAAATTGTTAGAGTGGGGAGAGCGACGATCGAAACACGATGGAGTTGGTGGGTGGTAAGAAGAGATAGAGGGGATGCATGTAGGGTGTGCGTGTTTCACGTAGAGAATCAAAGTAACGATTCTTAAGCAAACGGAAATGATCGTAGAGAGAAAGAGAGAGACATTCGGAGATTAACCTTTTCTAGGACATAGAAAATCCTAGATGTTAAAAAATTGGGGTAACTGTTCTGGAAGATAGAAAATAGCACGAATGCGTCCTTTGCTCGATAAACCCAATCAAATTTTACAATTAATCATAACGGACAACAATTAAATTTACAAAGACAGAAGATAATGATTAAAATATAAAAAGTTATGAGAGAGAGAGAGAGAGAAAAAAGAAAACTAAGAAATCAAGAAAAAACTCACCCTTGTCAAATGTTTCTTTAGCCGCGTGTATGACCTTCCTCCGTCTGAGTCCCTCACCGGCCGGGACAGTCGTCATCGTAGATGCACTCGTGTCCTTTTCGGCAGAAGTCGCGTTTCCACTCGTGATTTCAGCCTCGTCATCGCTCTTAGGACACTGAGCCGACGTTTTACCGCTGGAGGTTGTCGGTGTTCCGTGGTGGTCGAGGAGTTTAATCGGGGACCCCTCGCCGCCTGGCATAATGTCCCGATAGGGCAGGACTGTCGTCCTTAATCGAGAACTCCTGCGCCTGAACTGAACTGATACCCCACCGACCTTACCTTTACCCTACCCAACATATAGTTTCTCTCTCTCTCTCTCTCTCTCTCTCTTTCGTTTTCGACGATGAGTACGTCCTCTTTTGCAAAGTCGCGCCATCTGCATGGATGTCGTCGCACTCTCTTCCTCCCTTCCCTCCCATAACACCCCCACCTGCCCACTCATCTTCTCTCTTTCTATTTACCCTCTTTCCGATCGATAAATCTTGTATTTTCCCTTAGGGGTGGTCTCTATAGGACAAGGACGGTATACCACCTCCTGCAAGTTGTTCATCCCATTCACGGCCAATCCTCGGTACGATGGACTTATATCAGATTTTCATCCTTTCTATCTACGGATATATATCTACGTATATTCTGTGCGCTTCTTGGTAATATCTTTTTTTTTTTTGGATTATAATAAAAAGTGACGACAAGTAAGAGAAGACGGCAGCGAGTCGAAGCGTTCAAACGATCGATTCCCTTTTCTCACCCTCTTTCTATCTCTTTCTCTCCCTCTTTTTTCTATCTCCCTTTTTCTCTCTTTTTCCGTTTCTTCAAATGGATATTGCGTCATAGGTTTGTATATTTATACCCTATGGTGTTAGATTATAAGAAAGGTGACATATATATATATATATTTATATACATGGTACATTGATTGTGAGTATTTTATTGCATCGTTATTTAAATATGTTTTTTTTTTTCTTTTAAATAGGAAATGGCGGGAAGGGTTCAGGTGGTAGATTAAAAGTGTAATTATCATATCTACGCGTGTTTTTTTGTATTTTATTAAAATAATTGAATGACGCTTAACTTTACACGCGTATTAACGATAAGGGTAGTAAATAATTAAATTAAATACATTTTCCGACACACAACGGTGCGTAGGAATGACCGTGCTCAAGGTTACCACAACTTCTTTTCTTCTCCTTTTTTTTTTTGTTCGTATACTCTTATTATCCCTGGTAACAATACTTATTACAATGGAAACACTTAATATAGAGAAGTTCGCAGGATTTCGACGAATGCAATTAACTAAATTCTTTTTTATACATTTTTACACATCATATTTTTTTTTGATATCGGTTATGGTGTCAGTTCGCGGTTAATTATTCCACGAATAAACGGATTCGTCGTACGATGCAACGAAATGTTTCATCAATATTAATGTTTTATATATTTCATCGTGTTTTCTTTTTTTAAGATTTTTATATATTCTAACGGATTTATGTTTTAGTTGCTTATGTTTTCATCGTATTCCTTTTCTATTGCATATATCACTTCGATAACCGAGAAAAGTGGGCTCGACTAAAGCAAGCTTCTTTTATACGTTTTCAAATAAATATGAAACATTAATTGCGATGTCCATCGAATGCATCCTATTTTATCGTAAAATAGGGTGTTTCTGCATTCGTTGAACTTCGCAGTAAGAAACCTACAACGAAGTTAATTAATTTTCTCAATGATACTTTGACTTGTTTCATCTCAAACGAATTTCTCGGTCTGGTTTGGTCATTACGCATCTTCCCCTGTAGCAAATCTCGGTCATGTGCGAGACCTTCGTAGTCGTCGACGTTCTCAGCACCTTACCAAGTATTGTTTCTGTTGTATTGTGTTGACTGATATCCGATGTAGTTGGTACTGTCGGCTGCTTTGTTGTTGTCGTCGTCATTGTTGTCGTTGTCGTGATCAGACTCGTTGGTGTTACAGTTACCATGGATTCATCTTTAGATAGGATATCATCCATTGTGGTATCTAATAACACTGTTGGATTAGAATGATATTCTGACGTAGATGAACTGTCATCAATATTTTGAACAACGGTCGTCGTTGGGGTCTCTTGTTTCTCTAATTTCGTCAAGGAATGATCATCTATTTGATTTGTATTTTCTCTAACACTAATAGTGCCAGCTTCCAATGGGGAATTTGTTTTAACGTTATTATCCTCGCTTGAGTTCTCTGTGATATCGACTTTATTATTTTTCTCTTTGTTCAATGATTTCTCATCGGACCTCTCCTTGATATTTTCTTTGGTTTCCTTAAGATCGTCGAATATAGTTTGAACGTAATCAGAGAGGATTTTAATTTCAGGATCTTTTTCTTCTTTATTAGTTGTATTCTTCATCAACGTTTTATTCCAATCACCTGTTTTTTCATTTTTATCGTGATTCCAAGTGGAAAATAATGAGTGGTTTAAAGTTATTGAAGGATCGGACGGATATCTCACTTCGCTCCATTTAGCACGGTGATTCTTCAAATAGGAGATATCGTCGTTGTTCTTTGACTCATCGGTCTTTGAACTCTCAACAATAGGAGAATCTTCTATTGTCGTATCGATCGGTTTCATGGTTGTTGTTTCTAACTTTTCCATGATCGGTGTAGTTTCTAAGGAGGTGTCAATGGAGTTTAGACCATTTAAAGTTGTTTGTGAATTATTGAAATCCCCGAAAGTTGTTCCTGTTTCCTGAATCGTCGGTAATTTAATATTCTCTAAGGGCTCCTTTGTGATCGAATCTTTGGGATAAATGCGTGTACCGTAATACTGAGTGGTAGCTCTTAAACTTTCTTCAGGGTCAAGTGTTCCTTCCAATTCCTCCGATATAGTTGTGGGTATATTGGTAGTAATACGTGAAAATTTGTAGTTCGTTGTTCCTTCTTCTTCTCCTTCTTCAATCGAAGATGTTATTGGTGTTGATGTTTGCCAAACATTTAAAGGTAATACCGTACTAGTTGATGTAGCCAATACAGGTACTGAAACTTCATCAGTTTTCAACATTTCCTCAAGAAAATCGCGTAACACTGATCGTCGCGATCCATCATCGGTTGATCTAGTAATACTAAATTCACCTAGGTTAGGCCTTGTCTGCCGAATCGGATTGTATTTGTATTGATCGTGCGTTAAGCTATTCACAGCAGCATTTATATGTTGAGATTCAGCCGTCACGAAATCATCGACGATTGGCCTTACTCGTACTCGTACTCTTTTCCTTCTGTTAGTCTACACACACACAAAATGTTTTGATAAGATAATGAATAGTAATTTAATATTAGAATTATTGAAACATTTGAGAGTAGAGAAGATTGTTCTTACCTTTCTGACTGCTACAGGATCCGTAGTTTTCTTTGGTATTTTATCATCGTCTTCGCTATCCGTAGGTTCCCTCGACAAATTATCTTCGATCGATCTCCACTTATCATCTTTGTTATTTTCGTAGGAGCTTACTTTTTGCTGATGTTTCATTGGATTTTCTGTATGATCGCGTGCCGTCATTTTTTGTCCGAATACCGTCGTGGCCTTAATCATTGACTCTTCTTCGCTCATCATCGATCTTGTTTCATCGCTATTTTCTAATTCCGAGGAAACTACGAAACTTACCGAATTCTCGGGACGTGCCGTAATAATATCGGTTAATTCTTTAACGTTCGTGCTATCTTTCGTACGTGGCTCGTTGAATACATTTGTGGCATAATTAGTTGGAAAGTTCGGTTGAAATGAGGTTCGAGATAATTTGGTAGACCATTGACTCTCCGCTCCGTAAATATCACCAGGCATCAGTTGTGAATCTCTCAATGTCGTTGATTTGGAATGTGTCGAATGATCATACTTTTGAGGAGAGTTACTTGCTAGTTGAGTTTGATCGTATTCCTCTTGTTGTAATTCTGCTTGGGGAGATGCTGCTCCGAAGTTCAATACAAAGTCCTGCGGTGGATACTGAAATAATCATTTTATTTTTTATTTAATACTTGGTTATATCTAATTCTATACGATATACTTCAGATTCCCCTATGAGTTTTTACTTTGCGAATTTCTATAACGCGCTAAACATATTGCACGACAATATGGCAGAAATGTAAATATTTATTTCCTGCATTTAAAAATTAAATTTATATTAATTAAGTATTAAATTGTGTGTGTGTGTGTTGTTTTCATCGCTATCAATTTCTTTTGTTCCATAATTATTTCTTTTGACCATTGTCTTATCAAGTATTATAATTACTAGAAAAGAAGAATTTATGCAATATTTATATTTTGTTTTTATGAGCTAATAATAAATTATCTCGAAGAAATTAAACCTTTTCTATAACTGGAATTCATACGAGGCGTATTGTATAAACCGTGCATTATAAGAGAGTTTATTTTACTTACATTTTCCGTAGCTTGTTTATAATTTTGTTCCGGTTGATTATACGTTTCGCCAAATTGGGATAAACTTCCGAAGTTTTCATCGTAAAGAGTTTGTTGTTCTCCGATTGCTGCTGGATGCGGTGGAAGTATGCGTGGATAATTTCCCTCCAATGGTACTTCGTTATTTGCATCAAAACCGGACTCTGTTGTGCTGGTTGTTGTTATACGTTTTCTTCCCCCAGGTCGACGAGTCCTGCTACGGCTTCTGTTTTGTTTGATATCTTCTGGTTTATATTTTGGTCTTACTGTGTATACCGAATTATCGGGATTTAATGTTGCCGGTGGTATATTTTCTGTAGTGGTCAGTGTAATCGGCGTAGTAATCGGCAATATTGTTGATTTAATAATTGGTCGTCTATTTGTTGTGTGGTATTTCGGACGATTCTTTAAAGAATGATTTGGAGGTGGATTGTACTCTATCTCGATATCTTGAGCACTGCCAGAAGGCTGCTGTTGTATCTGGAATATAAAATTTTTATTAATTGTTATAGAGTATAATGGAGAATTGCAAAATTCAACCGATTCCCTATAATCATACCTCATTAATTATTTTCTTCTCCGGATAATTTTGTAATATTGACAATAAGTCTTACAAGATATTTAATAGTGCAGACTATATATATATAGTTTTATTATATAGTATATATATAGATAAATTTCTTTTAACTATTAACACATATTCGTCCGCATGACGAGAATTCGTCATTTCGCAAACAATTATCAATATCCAAATGAAAAAAAAAATTCGTCATTTGTATATTACAGAATATAATTGATTTTTGTTTTTTTTTAATTCCAAATAAATTAAATTCTAATTTTTATACCAAACACAGATAATTCCAATGAAGAACTGATTTTTTTATTGGAAAGAAATGGCATTTTGTGAATGGCGGTGGAAAAAATTACCGGACGAATATCTGTTAAAAAACGGATGACAGATCGGATAAGTATTATAACCGATAAGAAAATACTGTGAAGAAAAAAAACTTACGGGTAAATTGTTAACTTGCGGAAGTATTGGCTTGTAAGTAACAGGTGGTGCGTGGAATCGATTGTCCACCGGATTCACTGGTCGGAAGCTAGGAGGTCTTATAAAGCCATAATCGATATCTTCTTCTAAGGGTTGTTCAGTAGTCGTAGTGGTCGTAGTCCTCGGCGTGGTAGTCGTAGTTGTTGTGGTCGTTGTGGTCGTTGTTGATGGCGTAGTTTGCTGTACAAGAGGCCGTTGTCTTTGCGAACCAGCCTGAATCTTCACGTACTCGTAACCACTTGTTTTAACTTGACTTTGCGGTCGTGATCTCGATTTAGTTCTGTGACGATGTACATTAGAAGACCTTGGAGAATCTTGATGATTGACAGCACTGAAACGCACGTATTCGTCTTGCGATCCTCTTGGACGAGTTTGCACGATTGAATCAGAATGCGTTCGTGTACCAACACGACCACGAACACGTTGTCTTATTACAACTGGAGTTGCTTCAGTTGTCGTTGTACTGGTTTTCGTTATCATCTTTTTACAAATAAGATATCATTTTTATTAATTTTTCATAGAGTAAGTGTAGATAAGTCATGTAATTAATTGGAACTCACAGTGATTGGATTAAAAAAAAAAAAGGGAAAACATCGTCTCCGATATTTGTGTCGCTAATTCCACTCATACCTATTTGATCTTTTTTCACGATATTAAAATTTTATATCAGATATACAGGATGTATCCAAAAAACTAATATAACTCGAATTAGGATTGATTTTACATGTAAAGATTAGTAAGTAAAGAAAGAGTAACATTTTGTCGTTTAAGGTTCCATTTCTGAGATAATCGTGTTTGAAAATTCTATGAAATAGGTGTACATTGAACTATCTCTGGATTTAGATGTAGAGTAATAAATAAGAAATGTGTACCGTATATACATATATATATTTTCTATAAATATCTTCTAAGAGTAGTAATATGGGAATGAAGTTACGAAGAAGATATTGTTTAAACATGTATGTGGGATTGAATGTCTTCATGCCAAATATAATAAATATTCGCTGGGAATTTAACCGAATACTATATATATAAACAATAAATACTATATAGTATTGTAGCAGATACTTTACCGCGTTTAATGGTTCTTCCGTCGATGGCGTTAACAAATCATAAACTTGCTGTTTCTCTGGTGGAAGAGGGATGAATATCGGTTCTTCGTTTGGATCCGTTAAAACGCTGCTTCCATCTACCTTTCTGTCTTCTACTTGTCCAAAATGACCATTATCACCGGTAGGAGGATAATTCAAATGCGATTGAACCGATGTTACATCGTACAATGGGGAATATTGTTGAGCCGTTTTATCAATCTTACTTCCCGGATTTTCCGAATTACCGCTTATACCAAAGCCTGTATTCTCGAGTTTCTCGGCATAATATGCAGAATAGTCATTAGATTTCTGAACAGTTGGTTGATCACGAGTTTCGCTGTTCTGTGCTTGATAATTAAATCCATTGACAGGAGCTTTCTCAAGAACACTTTGATCCAAGTCATTTAGTTGACTTCCATAGGCGATAGGATAGTTTCCTTCTTGGGGATAATTTTGTGGATAATTTTGATCCTTTGAATAATCTTCTGATGTAACTGGCTTATTATAATTCGTTGTAGTTTCACGAGGAGGTGGATAATTCTCTGTAGAACTAATACTCGTTGATGGATAATTCTCTTGAGAGAAAGCGTTTAAGTTTGATAATGGTATACTTGACTCTTGTTTATTAGAATTATGGGAGGGGGAGCCTGATTGCGAATATGGATCCATCGACGGGGAAGTGATTGATTCGTCGGATGCGGTATGCTCGTAAGTTACTGCTTGGTGAGCTTGAACGTTGTAATTTTGATCATAGACCTGTATTAAAAAAAAAAAAGGAATATAGATTTTTACACGAGTTTCGATGAAATAAAATATGTGATTTCTCATTAGATTAAATAATCCTTATATACCTCGGATTGATAAGCCGTTTTATCGTTGTTCCTGTGTTTCTGACCCCTCGGTCTTTTATGATGATCTGCATAGTTATGTTTTTCTGTAGTTACAGTATTTTTAGATTTAGTAGGTTCGTAAGCAGTAGATTCGTTATATGATTCGGTAGTAGTTGTATATCTCGAGCCACTTCTTGTTCTACTGTAAGGTCTTTTAGATCTGTCCGCAGTCGTTCGAGTAATAGACGTTGTAGGTATTGTTGTGGTAGTTGGTCGTGTGGGTACTATCCTACTCCTGTTAAAAATACATCGTCGTGTTCATTTTCACATTATATCTGTGTATATTTTTATATCTTTGTTAATTAGATTTACCTATGACGCGAACGTGGTCTATAAGTAGTCGAGGGTGGTCTGGCTGTAGTAGTAGTAGTAGTCGTAGTTTTTGTATACGCTGGTGTTGTTACAAAGTGTGTCGTTGTAGTGGTTGGTATTGTTGTTTGCTTCTCTAGCAAAGAATTAACCAACCCAGGTAGATGGGGAGAGATCGGTAACTCAGCAGGTAAATTATATTGCGTTGGCCCTACAGATTCTCTTACTTCGTTAACATCATTTGGAGAGAGTAGAGGTTGGTAAGAATTGATCAGATGAGGATCTGATTGCGCATATGTGTTTTGGTGCTCGACAAAAGAGTTTTTGTTGTTGTTGACATCTCTTTGCTGAGCAAGTTCGTGATTAATCAAGGCTAATTGTGCAGCTAAATCTTGTTCTTTTGTCGAAGGATCATCTAGTGTTCTCAACGAGTGTTCTGGATAATTCGGTGTACTCGAATAAACTGCTTCCTCTTGATAAGCAATCGCAGTGGTACCCAATCTAGATTCATGCGCCAAAGTAGGAGCTACAGGTCTGGAATCTTCATTGTAATATACCTTTTGTTTGGGCTTTCCAGCTTGAAGTGATGATTCACCTCGGTAAATAGTGTCGATTACAGAAGGAGGATTATTATCTCCGTACGATTGTCTAAATCGGAATCTTGAACCACCAGGATTTGATATCGTAGAATACGAATTATCGTACTTTGGTGTACTCGATAATTCTTGAGTGTAACCAGCTGTAGTTGAATGCTCATAGCTTAAAGTTGTAGGATCTATTCGACCTAAATTACTTCCAGTACCATCGATATAAGAATTTGGCTCTATAAGAGGCGTCGGGTTAGGATTATGAATAATTTCTGGTGTATCAGGTTCGGGAGATGAAGCATCGATCGTGTTCACGACCACGGATCCAATATGAGGAGCTGGGAATGGGATTTTAGAATATCCTGGTGGTGGATCGAAGCTGAGCGGAGCTACGAAAAAAGGCAACTTGTCGACCTTCCTTTCAACTCGATTGTGATCGATTGATGATAAGTACGGGAGATCAAACTTCGTATATCCAATCGGTGGATCCAAATTCGTCGGTCCTACAAAGACTTTAGGTGTGTTAGGTACAACCGTGTCTAAAACTGCTATAGTTTTGGCATCTTTAAGAATCCTCAAAACATCCGCAATTTTAACTCTGTCCGGTGCCATGGTATCACCACCCATGTAAACGGAAAGAGGAGGTTGATTGGGGGATGGTGGTGGGGTTGTAGTTGGTGGTTGCTGATTGATTCTTGGACGTTGTTGTCTAACGCGATTTCTGTGTTTTATCCTATGGGACGTTTCCTCGAGATGTTGTTGTCGATTTAACTGTTTGTTACGAACCAAAGGAAGCACTTGAGTGTCCGGTTGATTTTGATCGACGTTTGGAGGAATCGTGGTAGCTTCCTCCAATCTCTGTTGTTCTAATTTTCTTTCTTCCTCCAAAGCACGTTGTATCTCCAATTGTTTTTGTCTTTCCAATACAGCAAGCCTTTCTTTCTCTTTCTGTCTAGCTTCCTCCTCTTGCCGACGTTTTTCTTCCTCTTGCCGTCGTCTTTCCTCCTCTTGCCGTCGTCTTTCCTCCTCTTGCCGTCGTCTTTCCTCTTTCGCACGAGCTTCTGCGATTCTTCGTCTCTCAAGCTCCTCCAATCTCTGTTTTTCCCTTACCTCTCGAAGTCTTTCGAGTTCTCGTTGCTTCGCTATTTCCTCGATCTTTTCGAGTTCTTTTCTCCTTCTTTCTTCTTCCTTCTGTCTCGCTAATTCCTGCTCCTTTTGTTGAATTTCTTGTTCAAGTTGAGCCTTCCTCTCCAATGCTTTCTCCACATCTTCTATTCGGGCGACCTCCTTCGATCGTTCCTCTTTTGCAAATTTCAACTGGTCCAAGAAATCTCGAGCGAAAGTATCTGGCTCTCTAGTCGTTTGTTCAATTTCATCGTTTATTCGATATTGCTGCTGCTGCTGCTTTTGCTGTTGCTGCTGCTGTTGTTGTTGACGGAAAGGGTATTGCTTTTGTCCTCGAAATCTCTTTGGTTGCACTCTTTGTTGAGCTAACGTTTCTACGGGAACGTAAACTAATTGAACCTAGAAACAATGACGAAACTATTACAATACGAGGGAAAAAACAATAAAATCAGGCAGATAGAAAAAATCGTTATGCGGTATCGTACCTCCTCGTTTTCGTTCTCTGAATTTTCAGATATCCCTAAAATACCTTGTGCCGTTTGACCTTTCACTTGTTTTCCGGTTGGTCGATATTTTTCTTGCTTCCCGGCGAAGTCTTTAATGTTATCACGAATATCTTCTACTTGGGTCAATTGATCCGGACTTTGTCCTTCTCTCAAATCATCATGACCTTCGCTGTAGACGACTTGACTTTTGCTACTATGCGAGTTTTCGAATTCTTCAGGTTTAACGTTTAAATTCTGATTACCCCTTAGTTGTTGATGAAACCTTTGTGGTCCTTGGGAGAGGAAGTTTTGAGCTGAATAAATGGGTGGAAGAGCATCGGATGAGGGTAACGGTGGTACCAGCACGTCCGAACTTAAACTCGATACACCCGATAAGTTTGGTATAGTATTTTGTTGAAGCATGCGCTTGTCATTTTCCGGGCTACTGAAGCCACTTGGTAGAAATGTTTGAGACTAAAATTAATTTATTCAAATAAAGAATTAATATTATCATTCTTTTATTATTTCTTTATAATAATGAAAATCATGAATAATCTATATACTCGGAAACTAACATAAGATATATTTGATATATGTTCTATAATATTTGTTTAATGTGTAAATATAACTTCTGAAAGTATTGACATGAATTAATGAAATCATTTTATAAATTAATACCTGCAATAATTGTTGCTGCGTTCTAAGTTGTTCCTGCAAAATCAGCAACTTTTGTATATTCTCTTGAGTCTTTTGCAATTGCAAAAGTTGTTGCTGATATTGTTCTTGAAGTGCCGGTGGTAATGATAGAGACGAAAGATGTGGTAGAGAAGGACTTCCCGAGGAAGCAGCACCATTTCCACTATTACTCGGCCTTATTTGACTTGGTGAACTTCTTGGATTAGCCAAAGGTATCCAATCGCTATTCGATACTTGCCTGGACCATCTTTCTCCGCTGATACCACCAATTCTTATGCATAGAATCAGACCAGTAGATAATAGTATCAACGAGCAGCACCTCCGCACGATCTGAATAGATGAAATCGAGGATTTCAAATACTTTTCTTCTTACTTTCACAAACTTATTTCAATAATAAAATTTATTCCCGATTATGTCATCGGTTTTCTTTTATCTGTATAATAACAACTTAAACTAGGGAATAAATCAAAGGAATTCGTAGAAAGTCACAAGGATGATGATAATATCATATCGTTGCCGTAATGATAATGTCAAAAACTAAATAAAACCGCAAGCTCGTCAAAGTCTATCACGAAATATATAAGAAATTCTTTAGATTTCCTTGCCCGGGTACCCGATAAATTAACTATTAACTTCTCTCAATGCTATTTTCTGATGATTCTTTGCGGTTTATCAGTGGTAACGAGACCGAACGTTAAACGTAGTACTTCTTAAAAACTTCTCAATCTTTTCGAATAATTCTTCTCTTAGCGATATCTCGTACGTATTTCTCGATTTGGCAACAGCTACTATCATTTTGTTAATTACAGTTAGAAACGAAATAAATCATTATCTTCTATGAGGAAACTACCGAAGAAGTGACATCGATTTTTCATCTCAAAGACTTTCAATTTAAATGTCTATCTGTGGTGTATACGTGCGAAGTGAGATTATCGATTATCGATACAATTTTCCGTTTCATTTCCGCTTCCGGAAATTCCTAATTGCTTTCTGAGGAAGATTTTCTTATGCTTTTGGCGACATGATGAACCGAGAAATACGTAGTTACATCGGATAAAATCATTTCGAGAGAAAGAGAAGAGTGGTAAAGAAAAGTTTTTAACTTCGGTGGTTCGAATTATTCTTCTATATTAATACCTTCTTTGTACGTTCTAGATTCATTTTCATGCGTAAACTACATTTTATATCCATTCCAATTTACCACAGTGAATGTAGTTGACCTTCTCCTTTATAACACTGTTCAACGGAAAATCTATTAACGTTGTAGATAAATGTGTATACGTCACGAATACTCTGAATATTTCACGCTAAGATGAAAGTTATTTATTCTTTTCTTAATAGTTTTCTTTTAAATTATATGAAACATTTTATATTTAGATTTTTATTTATAATCAACTTTTTTGAATTCAATTTCTGTTTTATTCATAAACATTTATCTTTTCATTACAGTATATGTAATAGTTTCTTGAAAATAGAATTAAATTTGCAGTTTTTTTTTAAGTCTATTACATTTTGGTTTTATCGTAATGTTATGAACTGAACATTTTTTTTTCTATTAAATAATGACTTCATTACAAAAACTATTTAAAATTCGAATATAAAAGGTTCAAAATACAAAAAATCTATTTTTAAATCTTTCTAAAGTTATACATGTACAATAGACTCTTGTATAACGCGAGTTTCTACAATGAAAATTCCTATACTGTGCCAAAGATATTGCGACTATTGTGTCATGTAACACGATTCTTCGTACAACGCATTGTACATAATAAAATACGGAAATTTCTCACATTTAAAAATTAAATTTCAAGTAATTGAACATTACATTGTTGTACATTTTTTTTTTGTAATTTTCTACCACCATTATCAAGAATAATTTATAATAAAGAATTTGTATCCAATACATATTTTTCCATGAATTAATATAAAATTATTTCGAGAAAAGAAAAAGTAAGAAACATTTTAAACAAGTACAAATTTTCGAACAACTCGATTTCCTATAACATAAATTTATGCATAACTGTTAGTTTAGTAACCACGTTATATTGAAAACTACTGTATCTGAAAATCAGTCACTTCGATAAAATTCGTTCGATCGAATATAATTCTCGAAGAGGAACGAAATATTACCGCTTGTCATTTGCCAATTTCCTCTGGGATGTCAGATGAAATAACTGAAATAACTCTGTTAAAATTAAAATGATTATCAGATAACGTATTTACCAATAAACAGGTGCCAACATGGAAAAAAATATAAAACATTTCTCCGTTCTCGGTACCGTAAATAAACATTGTTATCATCATTATAATTGTTAATCTTTGCCGTCATTATCACCTTTAATATCGCCATTACGAGAGTTGAGATCGAGTTGTACGAGCCCGCGAGATCTGGAGTGCAACCAAACTAACGAACTGTGAAACGTCTAAAAGCATAACAGCATACCAGTGATTTCTAATAAATACATAGACGAGCCGAGTTGAAACTTTTGCCGGATCTTTTTTACCGTGAACGTTCGCGTTTATATTAATTAATTCGTAAATTAATTTAAATTGAAAGTCATATGAAGGAGAAGGCGATTTAAAAAAAGAAAAAAAAGGAGCAGGGAGAAAAAAAAAGATAATAAAAAATTTTAACAAGTTTAAGCTTTTTCTCGCGAATGAAGAGAAAGTTCTTTCGAGCTTGAAACAATCATGTATGTATAATAAGTATGTACTACTGACATCATTTAGATTATGTGCCACGATACACAGTTACGAACAATTTTCATTGCGGAAGATCGCGTGTCCGACACGCCGTACGATTTTTCTGCTTTCTTCGTGAAATGAATTCTACGAGCAGAGTATGTATGTGTATGCAGGATTACTTTAGAAAAAAAAAATATATATATAAATAAATTTCTCTAGTGTGTGAAATAATCGAACGATACCTTACGAATTATTTAAAGTGTAAAATAAAAAAAAAAAGGCATTCCTATAACGAGTTATGTTGCATAATATTTTTCATATTCATCTCCAACGGAAAAAAAATCCGCTTTGTTAGAAAAATCGATCAATGTTCTCTCCTCGATAAAAAAAAAAGTAATTAATAAAGAAAGTAAATTACTTCGATAAATTAAAACACCTGACTTGCACTTTTTTTCATCTTTACGGATAAATATTATTTAATTTTCTTTCTTATTGTTTCAATCATTTTTAATTTAGTTGAACGAAAGTATAAAGAAAAAGTTCTTTAAATCGATATTATAACGATCAAATTTATAAAGATTCATTATTCCGTAGAAATGAGTTTCTCTCATTCGAATGAAACTTATGGATGTTTAGAATGATTTTTCTTCGGTTAAGATATTTTTACCTTGTGAACCTTTGCAATACGACACGTAACGTAACGCTACGAAGAACGATTTCAACGTTTAACTCGTGCAATTATCGATCCCTTCTTTCTGTGTACAGAACGTGTGTAGTTAAGAAGGCGTTAAAAAGGAGGTCGGCACCTTTCTCTCCTTGCCCGGAATCGACACGGCATCTTCTTATCTTTTTTTTTTCTATCTTTAAACACAGATGAGACATCGTCGTGCCAAATTATGACAGGACAACGTTTGAATTTATCTACGAGTATTTTATACATATTTTATAATTTATATATTAATGTTTAACTATACATCCAAGTGATGATATATGTATAATAATAAATTTTTAATAATAATAATAAAATATTAAAAACATATTTATCGTTATTTAATATTTGATACATATTAATATAAAAATAATATGTATTGTTTCTTTTTTAGTTCAAAACTCGTAAATGTTTAATAAGAAGAATAATTTTTGTATTCTTTAAGAGTTACATTTTTCATTTGAATTAAATTATATTTGAATATAATTAAAAATTAATATATCATATAAATATATATATGTGTGTGTGTTATCAAGATAAAAATTTGTACGTAAAAAATTGTATGTAGAAATTTCTTGATGCCAATTTAATCGTAGAAAAATTCGTAATCCATAAAACGATGTTGAAACTTCATCGATATATTTGTTAATATCTAAGAGATAAAATATATTGTTGTGAAGATTGATTAAAATAACTGAAAGTTATCGTAATAGTATACAGCCGAATAATTTCGTATAAAGAATCATCTCTACGCTTATTAGATGATTAAGTATAGCCGATGTTTAAACTAATATCTGTCGTGTTCTATACTAATTAATCCTGCTATGTAGTGGTTTGAAGTAGTTACTATAAATAACTTTAACGCGTTCTATTCGTTAATCCAAGGAAAATTTGAACAGGATGGAAATTATTAATATTATGTACGTAACATGATCAAGGAAACACCAAAGAAAATGTCATATTTGCAACCTTCGGAATTTCACGCTCCACTTATTCGTATGCACTCACTGCCTTTAGTTTCTTGAACTTTCGTTTCTCCTTCGTGTATCGATAAACTGTACATTCGATTGAAACTTGTAGAATCAAACAATTAAAATATGCTCTTATTAATAATTATCGTAACTACGTAAATATTTAAATACGAACCTAACTCTAACGTCCATTTCTATGTTATCTCAAGAATGCGAACTTTTGTCAGATCGATAAGAATGATGAGAATTATATATATATATATATAGTTACGTTGAAACATTTTCTGAATATATATAGGACGTTATTATACTGCTTGGATACCATATGTCGGCCGTATGAAATTGCATACTTGGAATAATTACGGATTGGGGACTTACTATTGCAACGAAGTAGATATCAAAGGAGGATGGAGGCTTTTGATATCCGTACAATAAAGAAAGAAAGAGAAGAAAGAATATTCATAGAAAATGAAAAAAAATCGAGATGAATAAAGATTAAAAAAAAAAAAAATGGAAAAATAGAAAAATATCAGGTAAGTATTCATATCTTTTTTCAATCAAACCATTTTTTCTTTCTACTTTTTTTTTGTTTTCTATTAAGTAAAATATTATTTATGTGCTTTGTTGCCATTAAAAAAAAAAAAGAAATAAGTAAAGAAAACAGAAGGATATAAAAATATCAGTTGAATATTCATATCCTTTTTAATCAAACTTCTTTTCTTTTCCAATTAAACAAAATATTATTTTGTATATACTTTTTCGAAATTTAAATAAAAACAAAAAAAACATAGATACATGACGAAGCATACCGCAACCGGTCGAATGATCATCTTTTTTTGGTTTTTTATACTAAAATTATGTATTTAATATAATATCATGTTATTTCTTTTCTGGATTTTATTTTCAAATAGTTATGAATATAAATTATTATTATTTTAATAATATATTTATTTAATATAGATTAAAAATCGTTTAGTACGATGAATGGTTTAAGTATGTACGTGACGTTAAAACGAGCAAGAGTATTATTCCTTTTATTCTCTTTAAAATCTTCATTTAATAATGCTGCATCCCAATTATCTCTTTCATTCTCTTTCGATAAGAAAAAATTTGAAAAATTCTTCAAATCGAATCGTAAAAGAAGATAGCTTTTTCATCATTTTTTTCCACTCTAGTTAATCCGAGCATGGAATTGTTTCCATTGAAGGACCGGTTTGTTTCTCTTAGTTGTTGCTGGTTCTGGTGCTGATGCTGGTGCTGTTTGTATTACAGAGAATAGGCAGCAGTACCTTACACGAATGGACACAGGTTTCATCGGTGTGCCACTTTATATATATATTATATATGTGTGAGTATACATCGTCGATAGAACTTTCTTCGTTGGCCCCACCTTTACTTTCGCCTTCGAACTTTTTGAGAGTCGTACCTTCCCACCGTTCACCGCCTGTTCTCCACACGTGTCTCTCTTCTTTTCTCGGATCCGTTCGAATCATATGCGTATATCTTTCTCTTTCTCTACAGAGAACGAGAGAGACAGAGAGAGAGAGAGAGAGAGAGAGAGAGAAAAAAAAAAGAGAGAGCGAGTGATGAAAGATGAGAAAGAGAAAAAGAGGTACACGCCCGTCCACAGGAGTTTCGAGTTTTCAAAGTGAAACTAATAACCGGCTATCCGCTCGGAAAGTAATGTAGAAACATGAGAAAAATCTCTCGATAGAAAGGAGTGAGTTCCTTCTTTGCAAACTGAATACGGCTTATCATTGGACCGATGTAATTTTGCGATATTTAATGGATTCTGCGATAGATAAAAGACCTGCGAGTTTGTTCATGTCTATCAATTTTGTAATTGCTTAATTAATAGATATGCAATACTCTTTTTTTTTATTTATTCATGATTGAAACATGAGTTCACGAGACTAAGAGAAAATAATGACAATTGCGTTAGTAATTATGCCAGTGGACCAAAGGAAAAAAAATTCATCCCACGATTAGACTTACAGATCAAATGTCATAACTATCGGCATAGTTTGAAGGGAAACTTTTATTCGTTTGTAAATTATTGTTGACTAGGAAAAGAGATATATAGATAAGGAACAAAAATAAGAGAAGGAGGGGGAGGGAAAAAAAGACTCAGGAATAAGATCCGGGAATGATTTGCGGCAGGTCGAGCATGAAAATGGAAACCTTCCAATTACGTAATCTCGTTCAGCAATGATATTGAGATTTGATCGAGAAAGGAATTGCTCTTATAGAGAATCACGTACCAATAAAAGGAGGTATATCTATGTTTCGTGGTACATATATCTCTTTCTCTCTTTTTCTTTTTGTTTAATAGAAAATAGGAGAAAGAAAGGGGGAGACCTAAAAAAAGACAAAAAGAAAGAGAGAGGGAGTGATACGGAAGAAGGAACGAAATTGTGGAAGCTGTACAGATTGACGACACGACATACGACATCTAGGAAGATAGATGTTCACCGACCTCTTGAATTGCAATATAAGGAATGAAGCTGTTCGTTCACACACTGACCCCCATTTCGAACCCGGAGGCGTATTCGACTCTCCGCTGACTACTTTGTCTGTTTGTTATTTGATTCTTTTTCTTCAACAGGAAGAAGGATGCGAAAGTGCCTATGAGTTTGACGATAAAAATAACTAAATCAATTTATTATATTTGTATTCCTGCAACTCATCTTACTTATACTAACATGGTCTCTCTTCATTATTAGAACAATATTCAATTTATTATTTTCATTATTTTAACGCTATATTCTAATGAACAATAAACTTATGACTAAAAATATACACCTTATCGTTAACAATTGTCCTAATTATTATAAGAGTAGTATAAATAAAAAAAATTAATATTTTTTATGATTTATATTATCATATAAATAATTGTAATAAAAATAAAAAATAAATCATAAAATCAGTTTCTTTTTTTTTTTTTAAGTTTCCCGTTTTAATTATCGTCACAATTAAAGAATTATCCCTATCAAATTGATGATAATTTAATAATAATTGCATTTATACTTTTTCAATATATTTTATATGTTTAATTCAAATTTACAACAAAAATGAAATAGGTATCCTATATTTATGGTATGCAAACGTAGATTTACAAAATTGGAAACTAGTATAGGAAACATGAGAAAGTTGGGTAAATGGTAAAGAAACTAAAGGTTCTTTGTGATTGTTTTTCTTTGGAGTCGGAAAGAAAAAAAAAATATCCACTAAACAAAACTCCGCTTAGAGCGGATTTTCTTTCCTCTCATCCTTTCTTTGTTTTCTCAAACAAAAGCTCGGATGTTTGTTTGTCGAACCTTAGGTAAGATGTTCCCTAAGAAAACGACGAACGAAAGGTTTGTTAAAAATCACTTTGTTGAACTTACCATTGTGCAGGGTGACTTTGAAGAAGTTGTCGCGACACACCGTCGTTTCACCCTCTCCTTTCTCCTCTTACTCTTCTATTTTTTTTCAGATGACAGTAGAAAGGGGATGAATGCAGTTTTCTAATAAATAGATATTTATTACTGACAATCTAAACGATGACACTCTATTATAACACTACACCACGAATGTTCTCGCATGTCCTCTTACATTTATTTATTTATGTATCTATCTATTTATCTATCTATCTTATTTTTTCTTTTATTATCTTCTCTTACAATTAAAGAACTGGAGATGGAAAATAATGGAAACCCAGGTGGGTGGTAACACGCGAACGAGGTATCCAACTTGATTGTACGCGTACGGTCTTAGAAGCGCGAACAGTTTGAAGGGGCACCATCGTAATGGAGAGTCTATATAGACCCCCCCTCCAAAGAGATACAAGTTTTGCCATAAAGCGTGTACTCGATGCGATCTAGACGAAACGTGATCCAGGAGAAAGCCTCTACTTCGATTGGCCACAGAGAACGGGAATCCTGGAAATACACTTGGATGCACTTTTCGAAGATCGGAAGGTATCATCGATCGTATTTATGTATCTTTGATCGATCACTATGACCTTGTTCTCTTTTGTTAGTTCTTCTTATTAATCTAATTCTCTTATCTGGATCATCTTACTCGATACTCGATGACGATTATGATACCTTACGATACTTTATTTACCCTTTCTAATTGTAAACGTGCTTAGAAGAAATTTTTATATTCTAATTCTTTTTCTTTTTTTTTCTTATTTTTTTTTTTTTGTGTTTATTAATGAACGAACCATAATGGATCCTCGTGAAAACGCAAATTGTTTATTGATAGACTCCTTTCTATTCGAGTAATGGCATAACTAATTAACGATGGCATAGTTAACGTACCGAGCACTCTACCGAGATTACATTTTTTTTCTCCCTTTTTCTTTTTCTTTTTTTTTTTTCTCTTTTTTTTATTTTCATCTTCTCTTTATCTTTTTCATTTACGAACCACACGCAATTATGGAAAGTTAAACTGAGGTTGTTAAAAAAGTTTATAGACAATTTTGTTCACTTTTCTTTTTTTGTTTTTCTTATTTTTCTAACGTTTGAATGGTCATTTTTTGAGACCACTAGGAAAGATGCTTAGCTGATAGAACTACACTAAAAGGGTCATCGACCTTTCCTCGTCTCATGACTCACAAGCGTAACTTGCATACTTATACATTTCGTTTCAAGGAACAACTTTTTTACGTTTATAAGGAATGATTCTCTCGTAGTAACACGTATGAAGTTGACTTATCGAGAAAATGTGATTCTCTTTGAGTATCTATTAAATGGTCCATCAAAAATAATGTGTAAATCTAACTGCGAAGATAAACGGAAAAACTGAATATATAAATAAAGGGTATAAAGGAGAGTTCTTAAATATCTGGGTCTCGAAGACTGGAAATATCCTTCTTCCCTTTCACTGGCTCAAGTCAGAAAAATCGGTACGAATTTCTATGTACATGTACGTACGATCCATTAGGCCAGAACGTACACATAGAAACGAAGGAAAGTTCGGGATGTGTTAGATTATGTGTATGTGTACTTAAATACGTATACACACGTTTCAGCGGAATCCTTCTGGCTTCTATACAACCACGTATGGTATGTATGGATTAGGAGTTATCGTGCATGCATGGATGTGCATAGAAAAGAGAAAAAGCAGTAAAAAGGAGTAGATTTTAACCCGTAACATCTCGTATGTAATATCTCGTCCCATGAAAGAATTTATCTTGGATCCAAGTAAAAGACCAAGATTTTCTTCCTTCGCTTAGAATATTCGAGCGTAGAATAGAAAGGAATGGATTTCAAGGTTAACGTACGATGGAGAGAACTCGTTGAATTCTTCGTTATCACCTATGACACCTACGGTTCGTGTCAATGATATTGATTATTTAATAGTAAAGTAAGCTACTTTTTAATTCATATATATGTATATACACATACATATATCATTATGTAAGTGATATAATAATTATTATCATTGACTACGAAACCTTCATTTTTGTATACTATTTCAGTCTTTGTTTTTAAGCATAATGCATCGACCTAAGATTACTGGACAAAATTAATTATAGGTTTTTTAAAATTAGTTTTAGAGCGTTCGTAAAAAAAAAGTCGAAAGTATGATAAAATATAATTATTGGTTATTTTATTACCATATACATAAGGAAGAAATAAATAAGTAATAAATTTGAAAGTATTTTTAAATGAACTGTACAAAAGGTAACTATCCGTATGTGCATAGTTAAAAAGAAATATACATACACTTTTACTGAAAAGTATTATTAAACATCTATATTTTTAACGATCATTCAGAAAAAATATTAGCCATTATTATTATTATGTATTTTTTCTTTACAGATATTACCTTGTGATCTTTACCCTTAGTTAAATTTTTAAACCAATATTTTTATCAACTAAAAATTGCAAATAATTCCGACAGAACTATAAATCTATTTTCTTTAGAATCAAAATTGTTTAAGTTATTCCTACAAACTCGTATTGTACGAAGAAGATGATCTTTAAAAGTTAACGATCATGCGGTGAATAGTAAACCACAATTTTGTTTTACTTGTATATTGGAGAGAAATCGTTTCAAAAATTTCCAAAACTTAACAAAGCTGCCATAAATATTAGGTCAACCCGAAAGTAATGTCATTATTTATTTTTCTTCGACACGACTTTGATTAACTGATAAATGATAAACAAATATTGATACTCTCAGAAAGGACGTTACTTTCCGGTCCACTTAATAATGAATCTGGATCTATAAATAAATCGAAGATTTAAAATTATTATACAGGTTAATGTCTTTTTAATCTCCCTTTAATGAGTTCGAGTAACTTTTCTACTAACACCTTCTCACCCTTATTCAACACTATCAGCCGTGCCCATGTTGCTTGACTTTAGTGATCTTACAGGAACTAATAATTCAATATATATATATATACAATAGAAACGTGTTTATTTTAGACACATGAGCTACCCAACGTAGCTAGGTCATTGACTATTCAAATTAATATCAAAATTGTATAATTAAAATAAATAAAATAATATTTCGTTGATATCAAAAATAACATTGTTAATTAATAATTATGAAAAATATGACATATTTAAGATAGTTTAATACTTTTGTGCATTAGTGTATGTATAATATATACATAGGTAGGTTATTTAAATAAATAATGTAATTTTCTCATTTGCAAAGATTCGCATGGTAATTATCCAAAGTATGAGGGACAATTTACCCATTGTGAGATACAATGGGAATAACGTCAAAAGATTACTTCTTTCTCAAGTGGCACTGGGTGGATCCACCACTTCTTTTCACGGATGGCTTGAGACTCATTCTTGTTTTAGTGGAGGGTAATTAACAACGAAAGAGAAAAAAAAAGTATAGAGAGTACGAAAGTTATGGTTTATTTTCCGACCGGCTAAGATTTCTCTGTTTTTCAATTTATTACTTTTTTGACACACACACACACACACACACGCACGCACACGCGCGCGCGTTCGCTCATGCATACACATATAAAAAGAAAATGATTTTTATTTAAAGAGGCTTGTTTGTATCGAAGACACGAAATGAATACGCAAGATGCGATCATCAGTGCGCCGTATATCCGGTCATTGAATTCGAATTCTTCTTCTTCTTCGTTGCCTACTCTCCTCGTTCCTCATCTTGGTCCTCTTACCATTGTATGTACAGGATCCCTGTTCCCTCCCTTTCTGCATTTTTCATAAGATATACATCACGTTCTGGGCAGAGTTAATAGCGAGAAGGAAATCTCTATTATCACGGATATATATACACACACACACACACATACAAAGACACGCGCCATATACCCATACAATCACTTTATCGTCAGAGATTCAACAGAATATTTTTCAAATGCAATTTCCTGAGAGGAATAACTCTCGTTTAAATTGAGAAAGTGAAAGACAAACGTTACATGGGTCGTTTTTTTTTTCTTTTAGTGAAACATCTGAAACGACATTAACGATAAAATTTTATGAAAAAAACATAAAAATAGAGGAAGAGAGAAACAGAGACAGAGAGAGAAAGAGAGAAAGGGAGAGAGACCTGAAGTCTATCGATAATTGAATAATATTGTGAAAGGTTCTAGATAATGTGTATGTGCATCTATGTATGTGAATGTATGAAATACGTTGATCGATAATTGGTTGCGAAATGCGTTTGTTTATGGAAGGTGAGTGGGAATATTAATTACCTTGAGTGTGTTCGATATACCCTTAATGATTGTTAATTAATTGAAGGAAATGTATATTGTAGTTTCAAAGCACAGAGAATACGTACGATGTTATGTTCTCTTTGACATCTTCAGTTAAACTGGCTTGTTGTCATCTATGAATGTTCTTTTATTAAATATTGTTTATATGATTTTAGAGAGAAAGAATAAATTCTATTTACTAAGCATATTATTATTTTTATACGAATGTAGATTAAAATCCCCCTGAGTAAAGTCTACTTTTATGCAAGATAATGATTAAGATTTTGTCTACGAAAAAGAAAAAAGAAAAAGAAAAAAGAAAATTAACGTTAATACCTTAAATTATGTGTATTGTTAATTTTTTAAAGATACGTCAAATGTCATAGATAAAAAGTTAAATGAAATTCGATATGGCTTGAGCGATATGTCAAAAATATTTTTTCTTTTTACAAATATTTTTTCTTTCTACAATATTAGTCACTTTTTATTTAGAATTCTCAGTTAAATCTAATTATTTTAAATTAATTTCATATATTCATAGATATAGGAAACTTTTAAATGTTTCACAAATCTTATAAAATATGCTAGTAAAATTTAAAAAAAAGAAATAGGATATATTTTGTAATTTTTAACATATATTTATCTCGTATATATAATGTAATTAGGCTTATCAAATATTTCAGATACATCAAACAATTATTTTGTAATAATTTTTAATCGAATACAATCCACATATACGTACATATACTTATTAATTTTCTAAATATAAAGAAATTAAAATAAAAATCAATCATTAGAAATAGAAAACAGCTGTTCAAAAGTATGTCACTGGTAAGAAAAATAGGTCAGCGGTACAGAAGTAGGTCAGCGGTACAAACGTATTTAATTTAATTAAATAATTCATACGTAAGGTGTACGTCCAAGTCAAACGAGCTCAACATCGGTACTGTTTAAATCTCTCGGTTAATTCTAAGAAATTCGTTATATATGAAATACACATAAAAAAACATTCCTTAATTACCGGCTTAGTTAGTTGAACGTTCAATGTTTTGTTTACGTTCGTTTCTCTCCGTCGCTCTTCGGCCGGTGTCGACAACCGAACGTTGTCATTTCGTTGTTAAATTTGTAATTGACCTTCGCGTATCTTCGGTATCTGTCGATTAAATTCGTAGGTACTTTTCATAATAATCGTTAGTCTTCTTCGAGCGTCGGAAGGAATAACAAAGATATTATTTAAAGTACGTCATTTTATTTCGCGTCGCGTGTGCGTATGCGTTTTTCTTTCCTATGCAAGTGATATGCATATATAAGCGAGTGTGTGTAGTGCTAAAAAGTGATATATACATATATGGATACCTGCATTTATGGATATGGATTATGCAACATTGGATATAAGGACAAAGTATATCTAAACGTAAGCTGACCTAATTTTTAATTTTTTTAACGTTTGATCTCGGCGTGGTAGAGTTTAGTGTTAAATATATTACATGAATAATATTCAATAAAAAAAATATTCTAATAGGTAATCGTAACGTTGTACAATTTTTTGAACTGGACATTGTATGATATGCGTTTATAATTCACACGAATAACTTTCGTCGCATCCGTAGAACTGAAAAAGAATTTTAAAATATGATCAAGTGTCAGATTTATTTCACAATGATGTATAATCAATTACACTTCGGCTAGTTACCGGTCTATTCTTTTGATTTATTTTTTAAACACTCGTTACTAGATTAAATTATTAATAAAAAAATGCTTTCTTAACTTTTACTTCTTTCTAATAAATCTTCTGTTAGATTTAGACACGTATGTACACGCACGTGCGTTTAGAATAAGATCTCCTACAAGGAGCGCATGTGTAACGAGGATAATATTCAAAATTAATAGAATTAGTCCCCTCCGAAAATTATATAAACAACTTTTTAAAAAAAAACTTTGATAGTTTACTTCGAGTCTGTCTAACAGTAAATTTCGAGGAGGAAGTTACGCAGAACTAATGCTTATTACATTTAAATTATAATATACATTTTTTTCTTTTCTAATATACAAACGCGTCTCGACTTTTTCAAAGTAAATAAATTGTTTTCTATTAAAAATATAGTTCCTTGTTTCTGTACATTTTGTGTGTATATTTGTTTAATTCATTTGTTATTAATAAAACTTTCAAATTAAAACTCATTAAATACGTAATTGAGGTATACTAATACATTTATTTCTAAATTTTCTTCATCTTAAACACAATGCATCAATAATTTTCAATAAGAAATCTAATAAGCATAACGGTATAAGATTTTAAAAGACACAGTCACTTTATAAACAAATCAATTGATTACTATCCACATAATAATGCGAGTTTCACTTTTATCGCTAAGGCCACATACGTGTTTTTTTTTTAAAGTGGTATTAAAGTCTAATTTAAAAAAAAAAAAGATGAGTCAAGATTAGTTTTGATTTGGCATGGATGACTTTTCATATTGTTAATAACAAAACCAATACAGTACAATATAATATCTTAACAAAACATTATTTAAATTTATTAAAAATCGTGTCCTTGAAAAGGATTCGTTTAATTCGTTCGTAGCTATTCTTTAAAGAAAAGAGTTAAGAATTTTTGTAAGAGTTAGT
The DNA here is from genome assembly GCA_023678845.1 of Mischocyttarus mexicanus. NCBI lineage: Eukaryota > Metazoa > Arthropoda > Insecta > Hymenoptera > Vespidae > Mischocyttarus > Mischocyttarus mexicanus. The sequence goes on along the minus strand of JACGTP010000002.1, from coordinate 4,084,765 downwards.
GTTTAAGTGACCCATACTACGATTCCTATCAGAAGTTGCATAAGAGTAGCACACGTTCCGAGTGCCTCTCACTTTTCTTGATCGTGTCGTTCGCTAATATGAAGAGATATAGAACCACGTTGGTGAGCTCGAATAAACTCGATCGAGCTACATTCCCAATGCATAACATACGACTTGGTTATGACATGACAAGAATGACGATTTTCAAAAGTTTTCAATTAATCGGTATAGCATTGTTATATTAGATCTTCCCATAAGCTTCTTCATTATTTTTCAATATAAAATATTTTTTTTTGTGTTGTATTTTATATTATTTAACGTAACAACTATACGATTTTATTTTTATTACCTTGTTCATAATACTTTGGTATTTAATATTAGTAAAATAATATAAAAATATTAAAGTATAAAAAATTAATTAAGAAAAAGGAAAGAACTTATGGGACAACTTAATATAATATATTAAGTTAATAACTATATTATAGTTATTATTTAGAAAAAAATGAAATAATTCGTTGAGTTATTCACAGGTCAAAACGATAACCTCGACTTGTAGAATTTTTTTCCAAATTTTAATACTAAAGCATTTGCATGATTGATGTTTAATTTTGTATATTAAAAAAAAGCTTAAATAATTCATATTTTTGGACATAACAGAAAAATGATCGGTCTGCTTTTCCCACTATTAATATTATTTTACATTGTTAATTATTATATAAATATTATGTTCGTAAAGTATACTTATATATAATTTATTATCTCGTTAACATATACAACGACTTCTAAGAATGTTATTTATTGAATTATTTATAAAATTATTACTTTATTATTTGTTAATGATAATTATCGTTTATTTATAATGTATATTGCATCAATCTCATTAAATATTATTGAACAATATGAATATTCAATTAAATCCCTTTTATAACTGTTTAATAAAGCAAATTAAGTAATATTTTTAATCGAATTTCGTTCTATTTGTATGCCAAAGGGTTAATTATTATTTTTTTCATTGGATATTAATTTAATCGTGAAATACATAATTATTTGAGTGCATATATAAAGTAATCGGCTACGTTGATAGCTCGCGTTGAACATAAATGTGCATTATTCTTGCGGAAACAGTTAATGACTAAGCTTAACATTATTAATTGTAAATGACATAAATTAAAGCCGTTTAATAATAAATAATAAGATAATGTATATTATTTTATCAATTTTATCTACTTTTTGTTTCGCAGAGTGAATCAATATGATCGGCATCAACGTTTTCGTTTCTTTTGGTTTTTTCAAATAAATTTTATGAAGTTTGTAAATAAGGTGACATAAATTCGGATGTTTTAAGTCTAAAGTTTGCTATAAATATAAATGGTGCATAATTGATAATAATAATTTGAGTTGAATAATGAAAATATCTATTCTATATTTAATTTTATCAGCCGTTATTCTGATCAAAAATTACAAAAGTCAACATGATAAGTAGATTCCATTACATGTATATATAGTTAATTTTTCTTATGTATATTTTTTCTTAACATTTAGGCTTGGAAAGATCTAGTCAAGTGTAACGTCCAATTAATTCCAAAAGCATTGAAAATAGCTGTCGGAGGTAGACGGCCCATTCGAGAGACTTTCACCCTTTCTTCAACGGTTCAATGTACATTATATACATACGTAGTATGTTCCGAGAACCGTCATAGTATCGTAGAAAAGGAAGTTTGACTAGTTGAATGTTGCTAGTCGCGTGTGTCCTTGCGAAATAGAATCCCACAAGAATATCTTTCTCTTCATCTTGAAACGCATTCTACATCGATCGAGGTACTTTTCAGCGATCGATTTTTTTTGCTTTTTCCACAAGTCTTCTCGTAATTTCTTTCTCTTTATCTTTTTCTCTCTATTTTTTATTATTTTTTTCTCTTTTCCACAATCTTTCTCCGTTTGCCTTTCTTTTTCGTCTCTCTCCTACATCTGTTTGCGTTGAAACATACCTCTTCTTGGGTTCTCTCGTTGCCTTTCTCTTTTGAACGTTTCCTTTATATTCTGTTCTCGACGTGGCCTTTCTCTTTCAAACGATTCCTTCATTTTCATTCTCTGAATGAGAAGCCGCAGAGTAGCCCTAGACAAAAAAATAATATAGACGAAATTACAATTCGTCTTGATAGTGTTTAGGGCTAATTGATCGGTAGCTAGACAATAGATTTTTATTCGAAAACCAATAATGTTGGAATTGGCTGCAGGTGAAAGTTTATTCTCTCGTCAGTAAAATACAATGCATTCCCTCTTCTCTTTTCATTTTTATTTTATTATTCTTCTTATTTTTCTTTTTCTTCTTCTTCTTCTATTTTTCTTTCCTTCTGTAATTACATTAATAATAATCAGTCACTAGCAGACATATATTTTTATCTCTTTCTCTCTCTCTCTCCCTTTTTTTCTCCTTTTTTATCTCTTTTAGATTCCATCATAAAAGTATCCTTTCCCTTTTCCAACTATACTCTCGTAATTCCAAGAACTATAGGATCGATCGGTATCTTTCCTATTTCTCTTTGGGGTTGATTAATCAGAGTTCATTAATTCCATTAATTACTTAGCGAAAACAGGGTGAATGAAGTTCATGATGATATGCTATCTTTATATCTTCTTGATGAACTTCTAATGGAAATCTTAATTGAAATTTGAATTTTCCTACAAAACATAAATATGAATAACCAACTTCGACTCCGTTAAAGTTTGGAGAAAATAAACTAAAATTTCATTAATGTCGATTACGATTTTTTTTTTGATAATTATGAATTTTAATTACTGATAGCTAGATCGTAATAATATAAGGAAAAAAAAATATATTCACAATTAGAATGTAACTTATTAGATTAAATATCATTAATATTTTAATGTGAAATTTACTTTTTTATTTCTCCTTTAGTAAGATTATGTAATTTTTGATTAAATTACTAATACTCCTTCTTACTTCATGAATTATGAATGTATGAAGAATATTGTTTAAAAAAAAAAACTGCTAGTCGATTACGCAATAATCGTTCATTTGAAAGACGTTTTATTAGATTGAAATGTTTCGCTAATATTTTAGGATGACGCCTGTTCGTCTGTTATAATCCTATAGTATTAAAGCAAGCAATTTTTATACATTTATATTATATTTGTCAATTTAATCTTAAAAACGGGCGTAATAATTCTTACGAAATGAGATAAATTTATCTTTTAAGCTGCGAGAAAGCGATGGAAGCTTGGTATTGATTTTTGTAAATTGCATTTAGTTGAAATATATGGTATTTAATATGTTATTAAATAAATACACAACATTAATGTTTTGGCCTTATTTAATGTTTGCAACTATAATACAGTATCGATTATACAAACGTCGATTATCTAAATGTCGGTAATCCGAATGATCGTTTATTCAAATATGGAATGATTCACATATGTACGTTCATCAGCTATGCATTTAATAATATTTATATTCTGGGATATGTATTATATTTGCATCGATTGATTGAGTTTAGTAAAGTTCCTAGAACCGGACACCCGAAACTGTGTCGGTCAATCGGACGATAAGGGGTGTCCACGAATCGCGTGCTGGTCTATTTATTGATATTAGATATATCTCTTGAAGTATTAAAAGATGCATTTATGAAATATCTTGTATAATTAATACGAGAAGGAAAGAAAGATCAATGAAAATATATATATACTAACAATAAGAAGATGAACGATCTCTACGAACGTAAAAGTATGCGTCATGTTATGCGAGGAAGGCGCGTCGAGGTCATCGTGGCGGATGAGCAATGAACTTGACCGGATGTGGGTCAAGGTAGATATTCCTCCACAGTGAAAAGTATTATATCTTCCTCCTTTTAAGCTTAAATTCCCTCTCGCATTCTTGAAAGGGGTAACAAATAGACGTTCATAGTAAATGTATAGAAATCATAACGAAGATGGATCCTTTGTAATTTCAACAAAAAAAAAAAGTAAAAAGAGATTACAACATAAGACATTAATATAACTCACGTATGTATTTGTGTATTGTTCATCGTGTTCTATTTCTACGAATGAATAATCGAATTATTAAGGATAATATTCTATGTGAAATTTCACTTATTACAATAATGATCATTCCAAGCTTGAAACGAAATCGAGTGAAGACTCTAATTAAAGTTTCTTCCTTATTTGACTATATGTACACGTATAATAAATACATTTATCAAAGGCGCTTAAACTCGTAACAAAAATTATATAATCTAGTTTAATAATAAGAAAGGTAAAAAAATATCGTTACGTGACCGTATATGCAAGTGTATGTGTGTGTATCTGTTTGTATGCAACACTGTTATTGTAAAATACGATTTGCGAACGTAAACGTAAACTCGACGTAACATGACCATTAAATTCGCACGAACTCTGATTTGTTATTGTTATATACGTATATTATGTTCGTGGGAAAATAGATAAGGGAGATAAAATATGGTAGACACAAAGGTCAATCGGAACAATATACTTGACTCACCCAGTTCAACTATGCAAAACGTAGTAAGAACGATTACTTCCATAAATGTTATCGAAAGTATTAAATGATCTCTTGGAAATAGTCTATCACGTTCGGTCAAGATCTTTCCCATGAATAGTTGGGTGTTGTCAAGGATATACTATTATTGGTTTACACATATGTTACATACGTATTTTGTGATGACTGTCAATTGTAATAATACATTTTAATGAGAAACCCCTCAGTATGTTGTAAATGTACGCGTGAAAATAAGAACTAAATATTATAAAAAAATATCGATTCAAAATTTTTTATTACAACAATTATGACGATTTAAATAATGATATATATACATTTAACGAGAAGAAGAATAGAAATTGCAAATATTTATCTTTTCTACGTGTTTATAAAAAGACCAAAAATTTGTATTTGAAAATGTTCGCATCTTATGAATAAATGATTATTCTTATAAATTAATACTTATTATTGTAATAAGTATTATGTAATTTAATAATAAGATTTAGTGATGTTTTTAATTGATTATGTATGTAATTATGTAAATGACATTACTAATTTTGTTAACTTCTTTAATAAGTGTAGACAATCAGATCTGATTATAGAGTAATTAACTCCTAAACAACCATTAGACTATAATCATTTGTTTCTTGTTCAGATATTTTACTGACAGCTTTCAATTGTTTTATTTTTATTATTTTTTTTTGTCATGATGAGTTAATGTCCGTTTTTTTTTTCTAAAAAAAGAAAACAAATAAATAAATAAATTAAATACTGAAAAATATCCTTTGAAAAAGAAATAATCATTTTCCTATTCGATCAAGTATACAAATAGAATAAATTGATCGAAAATTACGTGAATCGTACGACGTTAATAGTTTTTCTCTTTTTTATCCAAATCGAGCAAAGTAGATTAAGAGCGTAATGATCAGACCGGTTAGAAGCTCACGAGATCACTTGGAGAAAGTGGTGCCTCTCTACAGAGACTTATCAATAAATTTCTTGGAATTCTTGAAATATGTGATACGAGACGATGACAGCAGTGATGAATTATTGATTGATGATGTTAAGTCATGGATAATCGGTTATTAAAATATATGTATAATATACAAAGTCCTGCCAATAAGATGTATACGTTACGGACAATACCCACATAAATCGGACAATATGTATAATGAGCATGCATTTAACAGATTGCATTACTATATACGAATTTTATTACCTTGTTAGAGTATGTAATTGTGCATTATATTTCATAATTTAACTGGTCAGTATAGTGTTATTTCATTGTTTAACTACTTATACCATGAATTAACGAATTCCATGCTTTAACGGTAACATATATAATAAAAACTTTCATCAAGGCGTGTACGAGATAGTAAAAGAATGCGATCGATCTTACTAGCTCGTTCTTTTGAAGAAAGGAGGCTCATTCTATAGAAATTTCTATACTTATTCTACTTTTGAGACTAACGTAGTTCACAGAAACGACCAGAGTCTAGTAGTTCACTACTTTGATATCAACTCGATCCGGATGTATCAAATACAGACAAGAAAACTGGACTTGCCGGCTCGAACTGCCATATCGACCCAATTGAAACTTTCCACGTTGGAATATGTGCAAAAAATTTCTGTTTTAACATTTTAAAATTTTAAATACGTACTCTCGTGATATATATTTTACGAGTATATAATATCGCTGATACTACTTCTTCATTCTTCCTCTATTCGCGCAAAAAGATTTATTTTTATACGATATACATACATGAGAGGATACCTCTAATCGATTTCAATTGCTAATATTTGATAAAAGAATGTAAATTTTCTCAATTAGTTGTGAAAATATCGCGGATAAATAAAATAAAAGAAACTAGACGAAAGATCATAGGATGATCGTAAAAATTTATGTATTTTTGAGAAAGTACGAAGACGAGAGACTAATCTCGACCTCACGACTTTCACCTTCTTGCAAGGTCTAGGCCGTATACAAGTCTGATCTTCCTCAAGGCACTAACACACAAGTTCTATAATATACATACATACCTATTTATCAATATATACTTATGTATATATATACACTCAATACTAACTGGAATTCTAAGCCAAGCTTCTATCATTTTGATAGAAACTTAATGCTCGAATAACAATCGCGTATATCAAGATTAAAGGCTGAGCGGATAAATAGGAGAATTTAGAAATTGTCATTCGGGCGAATTTAATTTTAACGAACAGTCACAGAGATTACTTTTGTTAACGGATTATTCCTATTCATTGAGTCAAAAGATCCGATAAATCGAAACACCATCCCCGACCTAATAATTTCAAAAACAATATTCACACCCTTAAATGTACCAAGAACGATTCTTAAACAATTTTTATGTGAACAAAGGTCTCATTTTAAAATTAAAGCTTCTAAACTAGGAGACAAATTTTTAGGATTTTTAATAAAGCTTTATTTCCGGACATAAATTATTCTTTAAAAAAAAAAAAAAAAATATTATATTATTTGAAACGATTGTTTTCGTAGAAAATATTATTCGTATCTTTGTTTAATTTTTATTCAATGTCAATACAGAGCAAAGAAAAATATTGTTAAGCAAATATTTAAATTAATTGGTTTATTATAACTAATCATTTTGACTAATTTTCATAGGTTTAGTATTAAAAGCATAAAAATACCGTTGCTAAATTATTGAATTGATAGCAAAGAATTTGGAAAACGATGACATCTAATTTATATGATAATATTGTCATATTTTTTCTTTAGACGGAGAGCAGTTGCTATGCAAATATTCTAATCGATTCCTTATTTCATGGGAATTGATGGGGAAACACGTTTGCTATGGATATTAAAAGCTTCGTTTATTTCCAATCTTATTATTCCTTCTCCTCTTTTTCTTTCCACTCTCTTTCTCTTTTATTATAAATATTATAATAAAGCAATCTTACCGCGTATTTTCATAAGTACATTATGATCGAAAGACATTCCTCTGAAAAATTTGAAAAATCTGGAAAAAATTCTCCGAGAAAGCACCGTTTATTCTTAAGTTATTTTATCGCTTGATCGGAAAATTCTCACAAGAATTGAAAAACATTATTTTTTATTTATGTTCGTACTTTTTACACTCCACGGAGAACTGACCTACCTTGATTTCTATGCATTATTCACGGAAACGTTAATATGCCAATACTTATTTGACTACGAAATTTTTATTTTTTTTAATTTTACTTTCTTGTTTCTATTAATTTAATCTAATGTTTTATTTAATCAATTAATTGATTAATTATATCAGAACTATCATCGTGTAATAAACAAGATGGTATATTCTCCTGTGTAGATAAAGATTTCTTTTCTTCTTCTTCTTCTTCTTTTGTTTCTAGAGATTTGTTCTCTCCGGGTTTACCCTTTTCTACTTCAATTTTATCTATAATGTTTTGCAATAAACCCAAACTACCTTTCTGGTAGTAACATACTATGTCTTCTTCCTAAATATATTTTTATTCAATTAGTAATAATAGTTAATATCATATGAAATAAGATAATTAAAATATATGAAGCACATTATGTAAATGAGTTTTAAAATAAAATTATATTATGAGTTTTTTTATACAGTGTGTCTGAGATTTCCACATTTGACCTAATATAATTATTTAGAAAAATTATAGTTCTATACCTGATGGTTTATATGGTGTGACGATATACTAGGAATGGATTGCTTTTGTAATATATTAAGAAGAGAAGAAAGTACTTTTTCTTTAAGATCAATATGACAAGAATTGCATACATCCTCTTTAGACAATTTACCTTGCAACTATAATAGAATATTTAAAATCTATGTAGAATTAGTTGAAGAAAAAGCTTCATTATTTTTCATTTATTTGTTTACCTGTAATGCTTCCATTATACATTCCTTAGCCTCTTGTAATATCTGATTTAGATTGTCAAACTCTAGTTGTTTAGAACAAACTTCTGCTAATATTTGAGTTTTATTTTCCATAGTTTGCTGTAAATGTTGTTCAAGAATGCGGATTTTATTATCAGCTATATTAGACCTCTCTTTATATTCTTCTAATACCGCTGCATGATTAAGAAGATGATCATTAAATTGTTTTAATCTCAAATATTTATTATTCATGTCATTACAATCTTGCGCTAGATTAGTAATCAGATTCTTTTGTTTAATTGTTTTATTTAAAGTGATATTTTTTTCTTCTTCAAACAAATCGGCTTGTAATTTTAACATCTTAACTGCTTCTTTATAATCCATAGTATTGGAATATAGCTCACGACTAACTTCCAACATCATATCTAATTCTTGATTTAATGCGATGTTTTCTCTTACTGCTCTATGAGTAGTATCTGCTATACGAATGTTAGTCGCTTCTCTAAATTTTTCAGCTAATTCATTTAATCTTTCTTCCATTTCTTTTTGCATCCTTTTGTAATGGAAACAAATAAGTTATCTAAATATCATTTGATATTTAAATATGAATATATTGAGATTACATACTTAGCTTTTCCAACAATCAATGCTTTTTCAGCAGCATGGAGCGCCTTTTTATGTCTTTCTTCTTGTTCTTTCAATTGTTGTTCCTGTACTTCAAATTTATGCATTAAATCAAGTCGTGCTATTCTCCAATCCTCTAATGCATTTAATTTTCCAGCTATTAACAGACAGTTGAAGTATCAAAACATAGTCTATAGCTTCCTCCAATTATTGGTATATCTACGTATATTAATTTATAATATAATTTTGATTAAAATAAAATGATTCTTTGTATATAAATATATTGCGCAAAATATTTTCAATTAAAATAAAATAAAACATAATAAATCAAATAATAAAGTAATCAAGATTTTACTTAATTATTTATTAATATATGTACCCGTAAGTTTGACTTCCGCACTCAAGTTACTTTCCATAGTGCGGTATTCAAGTTCCATTTCTGTTTCCTTTTTCTTAAACGCAGCTAATTCATTTTTTCTTAATTCTTCCAAAGCAGATATTCGCTCATTTAATTCACGTGCTTCTTCGATGTTCTCTTCTAAATTACGTTTCAAATATGCTACAATATCTGAACGATCTTCTTCAAGCTTTGCGAACTGTTGTTTAATTGTTTTAACTTCGTATTCAAGTTCTTCATTAGTACTACGCAGTCTGTAATATATTCACGTATATATTAAAGTAAATTCATATATACATATGTGTGTTTTAGTAAAGTTAAATGAATATTTTATCATACCGTGCTAATTGTCTATTATTGTCCAAAATTTGCTGTTCGTAAGATAACGTTTCTCTTTCGTTTAGCCAAGGATTTTTTTTACCCTTTTTCTCTCTAACACCACGTTTCTTTTTTGGCATTTTGATATGTTTTATTTACAAGTTCAATTTATCAATCATTAATAAATGTCAATTAAAAGTTAACAAGCATTGCACATCTTCAATACTTTTATTATGATGTTTGGAAAAATGTGAATTAAAAATAATCATCGTAACTTGACAAATTTTTACAAAATGTCATACTTTAAATCAAATTTTATAAATGTTTTTTTTTTAAATAAAATGAAATGGGTTATTCCATCACACAATAATAGACTGATGTATAATACATTGATTAATCGTTGCCATAGTGAAAAAGATTTTGAAGAATATTATTGATTATAACAGATACAAATACGAGAATAAATATTTGATGTTAAATAATAAAGGTGAAACATTTTTTATTGTACAAATAACTAACAATATTTTCATATTTTATTATATTACAGACACACAATGGCTTTTCTTGAAATTTCATATAAATGCGATTTTTAATTTAAAATAATAACAAACGTGATATTCATTTGAAATATTACTCTTTAATTTATTTATTTGTACAAAATCACTGTATAATTATCCACTTTGAAAGGCAGCCCGATTCTTTAAGATATATTTATTGAAATAATATATATATGTGCATTATTAAATTTAATTTTGGAAATACTAAATAATATTCGAGATATTTTACTTAATCGGCAAAAAAAAAAGAAAAGAAAATGTTAGTATATATTAACGTCCAGGTGGTTTTTCTTTTTGCAACGAAACTAAAAGTTCTAGAAGCTAAGCTCAGAAACTGCAAATAATACCAATGAGTTTAGCTACATTTGTAAAGATATAATTAAATTTTTATTTATTACTATTGCACTGTTAAAAAAGTGTATATGCATTGACACATACAATGTTAGCAATTTATTAAATAATATAAGAATTTAATGTACTTACATATAAATACTTTTTTTTTGGTTTAATTGCACATAAAATATTTTGTAAAAAATTTTATATCCGCTTCATAAGTGGTTAAACTGTACAAGAAAGGAAATTATTTAAAAAATCACTATATGTATATGACTTATATCGCTTACGATTCTAGGAAGGGAGATAAAAAAAGAGAGAAAAAAAAAACTAATTTATAATTTCATTATTAACAGTGTCGCAGTCAGTTTAACGAAGTTTTTCTTTTTCCTTCCTTTTTATATAAAGTATATTCCGAGCTTAGCTTACAATAACACATGTACACAAAATGCAGGAGATAATATAAAAATTTAGTTAACAGGAGGTACAGGTCTTGGTGGAGGAGGAGGTGGCTGCGGCCTGCGGAAGTATATAATAAGACTGAGCATTCCTGTAAGAAATCCGATTAAATACAAATCCCAATTCTGACCAAGCAATTGATCCCATTTATCTAATTGATCAACTAAGCTAAATTCTTGTAAATAATCCAGTCCAAATAAGAAAGAAAGTTTGATCAAGGCTAAAGCAACAGGTACTCGCGCATCAGGACTTGCTTCTGCTGCTAAATCATAACATCGTTTAGCTAAATGACGATCTTTAGCTAGTCCTAGGCCACGTTCGTGCATATAACCCAAATTAAACATAGCTTGAGCGTTGTGCTGTTGTTCAGAAGCTGAGAGATAATGACTTGCTGCTGCCTCATAATCTACTTTCGTTCCTCTTCCATAATAATGAGCATCGCCAAGTTTGACCTATTAAAAAATATATTCTTTTTAGTATATATATATATATATATAGATGTATATATTATTTCCATTTGAACCATAAAAAAATATATACCTGCGCAGCAGAATATCCTTGAGCAGCAGCTCTTGCCCAAAGTTGTAAAGCTCGAACTAATCCTTGCTCTTCCGTGAAAATGGTACTTTCACCTTTGTCCAAAATAAATGCTGCATTACTTTGGGCCACTTCATAACCCATTTCAGCGAGAAGATAATAGTTGATAAATGCTTCATATATTTTTCCTTCTCTGTAGTTATTATGTGCTATTATTAATTGCTCGCTCCATTTTCCTCTCTCAGCAACAGTTTTTAATAATTCTACAGCTGTTGGACAACTTCGCATCATGCCGGTTCCGGTCGCGTGCATTTGAGCAAGATTATAAAATGCTAAAACGTGACCTGATTGACTGGCCAAATTAAAATACTTGTTTGCCAATTTATAATCTTTTCTTACTCCGATTCCACCTTTAGAAAAATATTCGTATAAGAATATATACATATATTAAAAGAAAATATTTGATAAGTATTATATTAGCTCTTTAAAATTGAAGCTAGTGTAATACTCATTATATATACATACTAAAATACATATTGCCCAGTTGAAGTTGACCGTCTACCCATCCTTGTTCTGCAGCTTGACTAAAATATTGTAAAGCTTTGGCTGTATCCCTTTCAACACCTTTTCCATACAAATACATCATTCCTAAACCACTTTGACCAACAGGATTTCCCAGATCAGCAGCTTTTTTGAAATACATGTATGCTGTTTCATTATCTTGTTTTACTATATCACTTCCCTCGAGGTAAATCTGCATAAAAGAATATGCGATAAGAAAAATTAATCGCATAGATAAAAATAGTTATTTGTATTCCTCATACTTTTCCTAAAAACGCCATGGCAATAGGATTGCCTGCATCAGCTGCATGTTGGAAATATTGTAATGCTCTTTGATGATCCAAAGGTACTCCTCTACCTCCTTGATAATGAAGTTGACCAAGACCTACTTGGGCTTGTACGTCTCCTTGTTCGGCTAATAATTGATAATATTCTATTAAGTCTCTATCAAAAATTCCAGAACTGTATCCAGGATTTTCATATTCATCTAAAAGTCTGACACGTTGCACAACTGGTCCGCCACTAAGAGACACTTCCTCTGCAACTTTATTAGCTACTTTTCTATAATAATCCAATGCTCGTTCGCACGAGGCAGGAGTTGTTACTCCTGCCCAATGTCTATATCCTAAAACCATTTGTGCACGCGAATCACCTCCCAAAGCTGCCATCGTATAATGTAATAAAGCTTTTGCTTGAGAAGCATTGACTCCACTTAATCCAGTTGCATATAAAAATCCCATACCCTAAAAAAATAATATTTATTACATCTTTCAACATTATAATAATAATTCAGTATTTTTATTAAATTGTATGCGAACCATATGCGCAGATGGTAAGCCTGTTTTAGACAATTCATTAAATATTTGATACGCAGCGGAAATATATTGAAAACGAGTTTGAGGAGCAACACTCATGGGATCTCCGAGTAATTGTGCCCATGCCAACATAGACCTAGCTTCCTTGTGTCCTAGCATTGCTGCTGCATTAATAAACTTGAATGCTTCTACTTTGTTTGCTCGTGTTGCATTTAATAAATTTTGAGCATTTTTGAACAACAGTTCAGCTAAAACGTATATATAATCGTAATAAAACATTTATAGAATAATAAGTAATAGTATTTATTAAAAAAGTTATATACAAGTATTCTAATTAATTTCATTGAAATAAAAAACAATAGAATATACATTAGATATACATCTTGTTAATTTACCTTTCTGTTGTTCAGGTGTCAAAGATTCTTTAACTTCTTCTTCAATACTTTCAAACGGTTCTTCATCTGCCCAAGAAGATAAAATTTCTTCTTCCGATGATTGTAATTTATTGTCCACGATATCTATATCTGTATCTTTATTTTCATCCATTATGTTTTTCATCCATAATACTTGATTCCTTCTTGCAATAGTATCTACTGCTTCCTTATTATTAACTACATCGGATTCGCTCTCAGATTCCTCTTTTAACGGTTTAGGAAGATTTTCGTTAAGAATATCTGGCACAATTTTCAGCATAGTGTCATGCAAAGCATAAAATTCCTGTAATTGTTCGAACGCCTCTTTGGGATCCTCAACAGGTTTATTATCCTTATTATCATCCTTAGAATTAGATTTGTCCGTAATATCAGCAGATTCTTTCCCATCATTTTCGTTATCCGCTATGGAAAACATAACCAACGCGAGCAAGAAAAGTAATACACTTTGATTAGGCTTCATATTTTTGTCCCACTATTAATATAATTATAGTCTCATGAGAGGTGATCGGGTAATTTTAATATCCTCATTGCAAATAGAATCTTCACAAATAATCTATTTTATTTCCTCTCGATGCGTATGTACGTGTACAACACAACACATTATCTTCTAAAGGGGGATGGGATATATGTATATGTATGTATATATTTTCTTTTTAAGACAAAAATTACGTCATTAGGACACGTCAACGTACATATTTCGAATTAAATAATATATGACAATAAAGATCGATCAACTCACTGATTTTCATAACACTCAACAGATTTAGATTTAACGAATTTAATAGAACTATGTTGATTACAGAGTTCTATGGATAGTATCTACACGTCACTTACATTTCTATTACATTTAACGGTAACCACGCGTCAAAAGTACATTTGTCGAGTCAGCTGTTCGAATGGTAACTTTTTCAAAATATATATCATATATGCGTTTTATACTCAGCGACGTGTCTCTCCCTCCCTTTTTCTCTTTATGACTTTCTCTCTCTCTTTCTCTTTCTTTCTCTCTTTCTCTCTTTCTTCCCCTAGTTATTTAAATTTAAAAACTCTTAATTTACACATCTCATATCCTACATATTTCATCTACATACATATATATATATACATATGTGTATATAAATAATAAAATGAAAAACTTTTACGACACCAATTTGTAGATATTAGAAAGAATATGCTCCAATCAAAACGTACTTTCATAGTCAGAGCGACATAAAGGATCATTTTCATTGTACAAATATACCCTATATTAAGCAACTTTCATTCATTTTCAAATTTACATAAAAACCAGTTAGAATCTATGTGGTAATCTATAAAGTGATCGATAAACATATATTAAATGAAAATCTTTTATTAAAGTTTAATCAGAATCATATTAGGTTGGAGAAGAAGAAATTTATTATTTTTAGGTTAAGATAATTTCTTTTTCTCCCACCCCTAATATATATATATACATATATATGGTACTTACAAGCATTTGGTAATCTTGCTAAGCGCATAGTCTATGGCGTTCATTTGGTCGTTTAGGCGAACAAGTTGGGGTCAGAGTCAGTTTATAGACAATACTGTTTACATTATCGGATAACAACAAACAAAGTAAACATGAGTGACGATGATCGAGACATTGATATAGAAAGTGATGTAAGTATTAAATGAATGTGTAAATTAATTGATTCAAATAATAAATTCATTTTATTTAAAGGATGGAGATGACTCAGATTCTAGGCAGAGACATTCCAATAATACCCAGTATTATTCTCAAGTAAGTAAGTTAATTTATATGGATTTCTGATAACGTAACCTTATTTTTAACGTTAAAAGATATCTATGCTCTTATGGTGTACAATATATTGCATAGTGTGTATATATAAGGAAAATCACGAGAAGCAGGACACTTGAATGTCTCTTTTGTTTACAATTTTATGCACAAATTTCAAATAAAAAGTTACATTATTGCATGAGGAAGATCATTTTTTTTTTTTACAAAATTTCAAGACGTATCAATGATTTTTTAAACAGAACTCTGTATTTTGTTGGTAATATTTTTGTAAAGCATGGATTAATAACCTTAATAACCATACCATTCCGACCATTTATTCTCGATTTATTCTAATCATTTTGAGTACTTTTTGTAGACTATTTAATTAATTAAAATTTATTATTATTATTTTATTATTATTATTTTATTATTATTTTTTTTTATTTATTTTTTTTTCTTCCTTGAGGGTTGGGTTTTGTCGATAACTAAGCGAGTTTTTTGCCAAGCCCAGTTCGACTTATTATTATTATTAATATACATTAAAATATCATCCATGTGTGATTTTCTATTATACTTTTATTAAATATATGTATATAATTTTGTTTATTATGTTTTCATATAAAGGCTGAGAAACGTGCACACCATAATGCATTAGAGCGTAAGAGAAGAGATCACATTAAGGATAGTTTTTCAAGCCTTAGGGATTCTGTTCCTGCTTTACAAGGTGAAAAAGTTGCTAGCAGAGCGCAAATTCTGAAAAAGGCAGCAGAATACATACAATTTATGCGACGTAAAAATTCTTCTCATCAACAAGACATTGATGATTTGAAAAGGCAAAACAGTCTATTGGAAACTCAAAGTAAGAATCATGTCATGTAGGTACATGAGTATTCGCGTATATAATATTAACATTTGATTGAAAAAAAAGAAAAGAAAAGAAAATATAAGATAATGTAACAATGAGGAGTCACTCTAACCAAATCATCTACAGTTTCATTATATTTATTTTCTTTTTTATGTATAATCAGTACGAACGCTAGAAAAAGCTAAAATAACAGGAAACTTTGCGGCAGAAACATGTGAGGTATCTAAATCTGATTCACTAGGAATGAATAGTTACAATGATTCTGAATCTGAATCTTCGGATAGTGAAACAGGACGAGCAATCCGTCAACCGAAGAAGTTAAAGGTTGCCGGTCTTCATCATTGACAGAAACTGAAGAAAGTTAATAAGAATTGTTTATTTTAGAACTTCTTTTTTGATATATTGCAATCATCTTATTACAAGAAATAGTATTTTATGAAAATATATATAAACTTTAAATATATATTTAAATAAGTGAACAGATTTAATTTATATAATATAGTTTTTTTATTTCCATGTAATATAGTCAATGTATACTTATCCTTAATAAATTGTAATAAGATGTAATAAAATGTAATAAAATATGATATTATAAGGAAAAAAATGTTATAAGAATAGCGTGTTACGTTGCACGGACCAATATGTATCAATAAAGATATAAACTAATATAGACTAATCATTATGTTTCTTGTTTTATATTAACGTGATGTTACAATAAATAATTTTTTGAAATATTTCTTCTAGTATTATATATATACATATATATATAAGAGTAAGATTTCTAGATATATATAGGAGTAAGATTTTATATATATATAATACTAAGTATACAAAAATATAAGTTTACAAGTTAATTTAATAAAATTAATCAACATCCATTTTAAATAATATTTCTACCTTCTAAGACGTTATGAACTTTATGTACAACAGACAAATTTATGACATTTATGTAAACTATTATATTATTATTTTACTTATTTTCTCCTATTATTCTTCGTCGTATCGCTGTTATTGCATATCATCGCTTTAAGATCTTTTATTACGTAACTGCCATAACATTATTTGATTCTCGTCTATCCCGAGCACGGCGATTTTGAAACCAAATCTTTACCTATAAATTTATAATAAAATGAAATCATTTGAAAAAAAAACAAATAAATTAACTTTATATTTTACATGTATATTAACGGAGATAAAACAAAATAGTTATAAATCGTATAAATCTGTATATACAAAACAAAACGAAAATAGTAAACTTATATGGAAATTTATTATTTGTTCTAAAGAAACATACGTACACCTACAAACGAGAAAAGATGTTTGGCGTAATACCAAAACATTTGGTAACGCACGAGAACGTGTGTAAGTACATATTTTTAACTTGCAATAATCCAATTGTAACGACTCGTTTCTTTTATATCTCGAGATTCTGTTGCGTATAACAAAAATAAGATAAAATAGTATTAAATTTTAAAAATTATAAGAAACAAAAATCCGGTAACTTTTCGTTTTTTCTTTTAATTCGCAATCACGAGATGATAACGATTCCGTCTTTTTAATATCACTAAATTCTGTTGCGCGTGAAAGGTATAAATGAATTAAATATTTAACTAATAAATAAATAAATAAAAGCATATTTAAATAACTTACTCTACTTTCAGGAAGTCTCAACTCGGTTGATATATCATACGCATCTCCCCTTGACAGATAAGCATTTTCTTTATACTTTTCTTCAAGAACTCTAAGCTGAAACGAAGAGAACGGTATGCGTGGATGAATTCCGGGTCGTCTTTTAGTATTTTTACCAATGAAGCTTCTTCTAGGTAATTTAGGTGGTTTGTATCTCGTGTATTGTAGCCAAGTTAATTCGTTTCTTTGATTTTTCTCGTAAGATGTTGCGATTTCGTCTCTTTTAACATCATCTTCGTATTTTGCGTTAATCGAACGCGACTGCGCAATAGATTCCTGTATTACATTAGATCCATCATCATCGTCATTTTCTTCTTCATTAATCTTCCTTGCGAGTTGATCAATCGGTCTTAAATCAAAGTCACAATTACCAACAAGATTGGACACTTTTTGAATATCATCCTCATTCTCCCGACAAAACGTCATGCTTTGATCACGAAATTGATTAACTACGATATCGGTATAATTATTTAAATTATTAGATATTATTATATCCTTAGATACGTCATGATCGTTAGCCAAAATTCGTGCTATACTAAAGTCACTCCTTTCGGAACGTGATTTTGGCAACGAAGAGTTCATCGCGAATGATGAGAGAGAAATAGAGCATTGGATGGTGAAAAGGAAATAAATCGTAGGGCTTGGCCCTTCGTTCCTTTATATATACTACATCTGAGCAGTATTTAGATACCCCACCTTTTATTTTCGCTAAGGTATATCCATTTTGTAGTAAATCCAAATTAGACAAGCATAGTTGCACAACAACCATCGATGGCTATCGCTTTCCTCGTATAAGAAACTCTTGTGCATAGGTTCTATCGATGATGATGATGATGCTGATGCTGATGATGATAGTAGTAGTAGGGTAGTGGTGGTTGGTAGTTGCATGCTGGTGGTTTAACGCAGTACCTGCCCCTCTTTTGTGTGCATGCTCTTATAACAGTGCATTATCTTGCGACCACATCTTTCGAACAGCCAACGGTAATAACAATGTAATTGATACTCCCAGTATACATCACTCAACAACAAAAAAAGTTGTGGATAGGATAGAAGAGGGGTAGAAAAGATTTTTCGGCAAGCGTGTAATGCTTGCTTTTCTATGGGGTAGCAGATGTTTCGATCTATTCGAGCTTACATAATTAAAAAGCCACAGGGGTCGACTAATCCGGTAATAGATCCATCTCATCGATGTAAATATTGAATCTCTTCTTCGAACTTCTTCTCTATTTCCGAACCTTTGTCAACTAAACTGTATACATAAATATCATTCATTAGATCAAATGGAATCAATTTGTTTATTTCATTTTCCTCCTATTTTTTTATCTTCTTTTTAAGACGTTTTTGTTCCTTCTTCTTTACATAAGTTGCTTCGATGATGTACGAAGCAGAGAAGAAAAGAAAAATAAAAAACCCGATTTTATGTATTTAAATTTTCTCTGATAAGATCACATAACAAGCGTAAAGATAGAAAACTTACACGCATTGCAAGATATAATATTTAATAAATTTAAACGTCTCTTTTAAATAAGCGTTTCGTTAAAAACGAAAAAAAATAATAAGAAAAACATGGATTAATGACATTTAAAAGGATGTTCCGTTTAAATTTGTCCGAACAATCGAATTAACTTCGAGTCAGACGAGTTAATCGATTTTGATTACGCGGGTCAAATAATCGATTAAATCAATAGATTATATTTCCAATAGTTGAGCTTTGATATACATTCAAATCAACTTTTCTTTTGTACACTGTTACAATATCGTTAAAAAAATATACACAAAGAATAATAATAATAGGAACCCTTTTCGTTTTTATCATCGTAAGCTAATCGTATTTAGCTTACGCAATATGAGAACTTGTACGAATACATTTACATTTTTAATACACACACGTACGTACACATTGCATAAAATTTACGTCGGACCATTAAGATATCTCGCAAAGTTAGGAAGAGAAAGAGAGAGAAACGTATGAGAAATCCTTGAGTTATAATTTAATGCGACTCATGCAAAGATAGAAGCTGAAAGGGTACACTATTGAAACAGATATCTGTCTGTAAATCTAATTGATAACTGAGGTCATATTTCTATAGCAATGATAAGTAATCTTGAATAAAGAAAAAATAGAAAAATTTAATAATGTATATATATGAAATAAAAGTATTATCCAATATACGTGGATCGATTGAAAAGTTTTGAATCTACAGATAGAAACAATTTTTATTCAGTCACTGTTACTTATATTTTTAGATATAATTTTTAAATTTTTCAAAATCCCCACCCTGGTATAACGAATTTGAAAAATAAATCGATTTCTTACGTTTTATAGATCGATAATAAATGAACGAAGGTAGGCCATTTACTCAAACAGAAGAAATCAATTACGTCGAAGATTGTTAATGCAATGTAACTGGTACATTACTTCATCAAAAGATTATCATATGAAATCAAAAACTTTAATGCGTACTACGTACATATCTATGAACTAGATTTTTTTTGCTTTTTTTTTTTACTAAAAAAGTTTTATACATACAATCTATTTTTTATTTTATATTATTTTACTTGTGAGTTATGATTTATTCTAATTTATCACCTTTCTCTATAAAAGCTATAAAATTGATTAAGTTTTAAAATACAATTACATATTATGTTGCATCATTGAAAAAAAATTAGGTTTTACAACAGAATTGTTATTTATTTAAATTTGGTAATATTTCCATGATTATTTTTAAAAGATAGCACCAAACAAACAAAACTTATAATCTGTGAATACGACTCTTGGGGTTTCCCTTACGAGAAAAAAAAATATACATATCTATATCTAATAAAAATACTTACATAAAATAATATTACGCAAAGTTAAAATATTCTACAATTAAAAAAATTCATTAATCATCTGTACAAATATGTACACGTCGTGCATTTATCCATCCATAGATAAGGTATGAAAGAAGAAAAAAAAAATAATTAAAATGTCGTTATTTACAGTCACGGGGTAACTTATCTAATTATTACATTACTGTTCGTCGTCGTTGGGTTGCGCATGCGCACTCGCCCGTGGTGGCGGGACAAGGAAATTATTATTTTATCCATATCGTATGTCGTCAGCTGGTTTAGTTCGTAACGGATCGGACTTCCGGACGAGAAAACGAACGATCAAACGAGTGAGAGAAGGGGTGAGAGAGTGAGAGTTAGAGAGAGGGAAGTAAGCGTCGTGTGTCTCCTTCGATCCCATTAAATCATTTCGTTTGAGTTCTTCGACGAACCTTCGAGGAGTCTTTAGACAGAACAAACATGTCTTCTTTTACGAGGATGCAACAACACTCCGTCCAACAAACTAACGGTGATGGTAATCCGGCCTCACCTAGAAAGAAACAAAGAACATCCACGAGTGGGCTCGTTTCCAAGGTCACGGTAGTCCTTGGCGCGCAATGGGGCGATGAGGGCAAGGGAAAGGTTGTGGATATGCTGGCAACTGATGCTGATATTGTCTGCAGATGTCAAGTAAGTATTTTATTATATTTTACTTCTTTTTTTTATTATTCATTCTTATTATTTGCTTATTTACATCTCTCCCCTCCTTTCTCTCTCCCCCCCCCCCTTTTTCTGTATTTTTCTTTTTTTGTTTCTCTCTATTTGGATTCCTCTTCTTTTAGGTATTTCCTTTTCGATTGGTCGATGTATAAATCAGACACAAGTTTGCCGCCCTTTCTTTCCTATTTCAAATTAAGTAGATACGTTAACCGTGTTAAGTTTCAAACGAAAACATTTATTAAAGATTATTTTAACTATTATTATCCTTGCCAATTATTTCGTTTCGTTTCGTTTCGTTTTTTTCTATTGTTGGAAATATATCTCGTATATACGCTGAAGAAGTCATTTTATACTGTTATTATTATTTTTTATTTTGTAATTCTCGTGAATTGATTATGTTGGGGGTTGTTTAATTTATCACGTATGAAATATATACATGTATTTACTTTGATCGTTCGATGTTATATTTTTAGATAAAAACGTCATTTGTTCGATGGATCTTACATTAGAAGTTTTAACCACGAATATATATATATAACCCCTTTTATATTCGACACCTGGCATTACATAATTCTTGATTATTAGATAAATTGAACTTTGGAAGCTCGTCGACGATGTTCACGTGTTTTCCTTTTAATTTGTTTCTTGTTTATTTATTTTTTTATTAATCGTATGTGATTTTTTTTAAGTGTTAATTTTTAAGTATATTATATATTATTATTATTATTATTATTATTATTATTATTATTATTATTAATACAGATTATAAAAATAATATTCTATAATTAGTGATAGAAAAGGAGTAAGATTTTTTTTATTTCTATATTAATACTTTTTTCTTTATGTTTTTATGCAATATAATATTAAAGATAAAACGTATAATACTATAAGAAACTTTCCTAACGTTTTATCTTAAGATACTCAATATAAATATCTCTGCTTTTTAGCACATAAATTGTTTGTTTATGAATCACAGTATAAAAAAAAGAATACATGAGATTATATAATATTAATTTTATATACTATTGCAAAAGTAATGTCATAGCAGAAAAAAAACTAGATTTTGTAATCTATTATTAACATAGAAAAGCATCCAATATATATATATACAATTTGGTTTTTTTTTTTTAAAGATAAAAGAATCAAACATTTCGTTATCAAAGAGCGATACAGTAAATTAGTAGTTAAATATTTGAAGTAATTGATGCTTATCACTGGAAAAAAATAGAAAATCTCATTTAAAGAATTTTGTTATTGGTAAAGTAAGAAAATTAAAACGAAAATTAGATCTACCGTTCAGCTCTTGTTCGTGTGCTATTTTTTCTATATTATATATTTAAAAAAAGGTCATATTTGGAAACGAAAAAAAAGTTTCTGTATATCTCATTATATATGAGATAAACAAATTATATTGATTCTTTTATGGCTGGTGAAAAGCCCTGGCTCCTCAAATATTACTGTAATTTCACAGGGAGGAAATAATGCAGGGCATACTGTAGTTGTAGAAGATGCCGAATTCGACTTTCACCTTCTGCCTAGTGGAATAATCAATCCCAGATGCAAATCCGTTATAGGTAATATTTTCAAATCAACAAATAAAGTTTAATATTCTGGTTCTTCTTCGTGTTCTAAAACCAGAAAAAAAAAATAAATTAAAAATATACAAAATAAAACCAATCATCTAATACACTGACATTCTGTGCCCTAAATCCGCTGTAAATCAAAAACCTATAAAACGCAGAAATGCTTAATATATAATGTTATAGGTATATTCATGTACTATTAATCAAAATTAAACCATTCTAAGTAATAATCAATGGTATTTGATAAAAAATGATCTTTTTGCGAAAGCAGGAAACTAGAGCACTGTTTTATTCTTCTACTTTTCAAAGTAGAGAGATTTTATATATATGTCTGTAAAAATTCTTCTTTTTTTTTTCTTCGTCTTATTATAAATCTCACTGATTGATAAAATTAATATAATTTATTAGTTATGTTCTGGTCATTTATATGCATATATAAATATACATACATATGTATTTTTTAAATAGAAGATTACATTTTATTAAGAAACATTTACGTTTTGTTTGCAGGAAATGGGGTAGTTATTCATCTCCCAGGTCTCTTCGAAGAATTAGCAAAAAATGAAGCCAAAGGACTTAAAGATTGGAAAGATCGACTCATCATATCGGATCGAGCACATCTAGTATTTGATTTACATCAACAGGTGGATGGATTACAAGAATTAGAAAAGGGAAATCAGTCTTTGGGAACTACAAAAAAAGGTATTGGACCAACCTATTCCAGCAAAGCTACAAGAAATGGACTCAGAATCGGAGATCTT
The DNA here is from genome assembly GCA_023678845.1 of Mischocyttarus mexicanus. Classification (NCBI taxonomy): domain Eukaryota; kingdom Metazoa; phylum Arthropoda; class Insecta; order Hymenoptera; family Vespidae; genus Mischocyttarus; species Mischocyttarus mexicanus. The sequence continues at coordinate 4,061,148 of JACGTP010000002.1, read as the reverse complement.
TTGGGGGATTTTGAAGTATTTACCAAAAAATTCAATGCGTTGGTACTCTCGTATCAAAAAATGTTTCCTGCATTACAAGTGGATATTAAAGCAGAGTTAGAACGTTATAAAGAGTAAATATAATATTATAAATATTTTCATAAAAACAAAAATGAACGCTTGTTCATATTATTGGAAATTTTTTTTTCTATAGATACGCTGAACGTATAAGGCCACTTGTAAAAGAAACTGTTCAATATTTACATCATGCTTTAAAAGAAAATAAGAAAGTGCTAGTTGAAGGTGCCAATGCTGCTATGTTGGATATTGATTTTGGAACATATCCATATGTAACAAGTTCAAACTGCAGCATAGGTGGGGTTTGTACAGGTCTTGGTCTACCACCTAATACGATTGGAGAAATTATTGGTGTGATAAAAGCATACACCACAAGAGTTGGAGATGGCCCCTTCCCGACAGAACTTCTTGATGCGACAGGAGAATTACTTCAAACTAGAGGACACGAGTATGGAGTAACTACTAAAAGGAAGAGAAGATGTGGATGGCTCGATTTAACATTGCTTAAATATACATCAATGGTTAATGGGTAAGCTGTTATTATATTTCTCAAAATATATGAAGTGTAATATTTATTAATCTTGACTCTAATAATTAATGGATTAATTTTTATCACAGATATACCTCTGTTTGTTTAACAAAATTGGATATCCTTGATACATTGCCAGAATTGAAAGTGTGCACTGGGTATCGTATAAATGGAAAGGAAATAGATCATTTCCCAAGTACAACAACAGAATTAGGAAAAGTTGAAGCCACATACGAGCGATTAGAGGGATGGTTATCCGTAACTGAAGGTGTGCGTTCCATAGAGAAGCTACCACACAATGCACGAAAGTATATTCAGTTTATAGAACAATATTTGGATATACCTGGTAAATATAAAATTTTCAATTTGTATTATACGCTAGCATATTAATGTAAATCTTATTACAAAAAATATTATTTTTTCAGTTAAATGGATTGGCGTTGGTGCTGGTCGAGAAAGCGTAATTGCTCTTTGACAATGTAGGATTCGTATTGTGTTACTTAAACGCACCATATCTAGTGTATTATTAATTTTAATTCTATGTGTAATATTTCCGGTTCAGAGCTGATGCACGCACATTACAATAAGTTGAAACACCAAAAAAAGAAAAGAATAGTTTCGACAAAAGTAGTTTTATCCTTGAATTTAAGTAATTAGATACTTTTATTGTGATTATAATACAATCGTAATATTTAGTCATTTGTGTAGTCAGTGTCTATTATCTGAGTCCTCGATGATCATTGTCGGTAAACTTTTTGTTGTTTTCGTTTACTATTCAAAGGAAATAACTTGTTGTACAAAATATTTAATAATATCTATTATCTATACAATCTATAAAAGGGAGGGCCTGTGGGTGTCATTGAACTTATTTTTTAAACAAATAATAGTAAAACAATTCGAACTAGGTAATTCAATGTACAATAATACACTCGATTAATATAAATTTCTATCATTAATAACTACTTGTTCGCAATAAATGAAAATTACAGAGATGGATAAATTCAAATTAATCGGTACTATAAGTTTATATTATCCAATGGAATAAAACACATGTGGTATTGTTAAACATTTATTTTTTCATTGTATCTCTTCATATTTAAGTCATAAAAAAGAATTGGTAAATGAAATGGCAGATTTGTTTTTAATCCAAGCTTAAATATATATCATTATATGTATTGTATTATGTACCCTCAACAAAAGTGTGCGCTGTGATAAATTAATTTAAAATCGAAAAATAATTTTTGTGTAAATTACTATTTTTGTACGATACTGGATGAAAGTCTCATGAAATTGCGAGAACAGTTTACACATTCATTAAAAGATTAGATCAGGAAGTAATAAGGAAAAAATGTTTTCTTTTCAAAAGTGAGTCTAAGCCATATCTGTCAAACTGGTAGCCCGCGAGCCGTATGTGATTTCCGATGTAATTTGCTATGCAATAAAATGAAAAAGAGAATAATTCGTTATTAAAAAAATAACAAATAACCATCGTGTCGTTGCTATAACATATGTTATATGCTATGATGCACTGGTTGACTTTGATCAGGCCTCAATTACGCACCTCGCCAGTGACTTTAAACTAATTTCACTCAAATTCCAGAATGATTCGGTTTTAAAAGACAAATATCGAGAAGTAGGAACTCGCGAAATATATTCCTATTAAGGTGAAAAAATACTCTAAAATTAAAAAGTTTGCTGCCCAAATTTTATGCTTTTTTTGAAAGTATAATAAGCCCTAATGAAGATTGTTATCAGTCTTTGAATTCAGATATTGTTGAACTTGTAGGAGAAAGAAAACGCTGGTAAGTTTTCGGTAAAAACAATAAATTTTAGTTTTATAAATATATACATTAAATAAAAGCAATACTACAACAATTATATATTGTTAAATTGAATTAATTGAACTATATAATATATTTTAATTGTCCTATTTATTCTTGCATTCTCATTTCAAAATATAATTTTAAGAAAATTTATAAATGGTCCGCGTAAATTTTACTAATCGCATTAAATGAGTTTGTTTAAATAAGTTTGACACACCTAGGCTAGGCCATTGAAGTATTGTAAACTTTGTGATAAAGTTTTTAATCGTTAAAAAGTGAACTCATTCGGAAATTCAAGGAACGTTTTAAATACCGATTGTTGAACATAACCACAAATAAATGTTTTCATAGTATTCTTTTGGATGTCCATTATTGACATTAGTGAAGTTTTTTTAAATCGCATAAAATAATATTTTAATAATGGTACGTATATTGTTAATGAATTATGAATAATATCTATTGATTATTTAGTTAATAATTGATTATTTAGAATTGTCTGTCATTTAGCTAATTTAAATCTGCTTTCCTATAAATTGTGAAAATAGATAAATGGAAAATATTATGATGCAAGGAAATGATATAAAAAACAGAAAATGTAATGGATATTTTAATAATTTGTATTTATTTTCTTTTTTAACTTTTTTTTTATAAATCTATTTTAACTCATTCAAGTATTCATAAAATGACATTAATATATAATTAATATTTCATTAAATATATCAAATATATAACGTTTCAATGTAATAATAATTTGGTTGTATATGACTGTAGAAATTTTAAAATGGATATTCAGGGTGATTCGTAATGCCTTGGAAGAAACAGAAATCACATATGCGTGCAGATTTGCCTTTGTCTAAAGCATTCAATTTTAATATGTCTTCGTCTTCCAATTCCCAATCGAATAATTGTATATTTTCTTTAATTCGTTGTGGATTAATACTTTTTGGAATGGCTGAGATACCCCTACGAAGAATATGTTTCAGCAAAATTTGAGCTGCAGTCTTATTGTATTTTTGTGCGATCTTCAAAACAACAGCGTTGGCTAATAAATCTGGGAGGACCTCAGTCTTTTCTAGTAATTTCACCAGTCCACGAGAACCCAAAGGTGAATATGCAGTCATGCTAATATTTTTACTTTTACAAAATTCAGCCTACAGTGTATAGTTTATTTTTGTTATTATTAATTTTTTTTCATTCTTTAATACAAATCATTATTTCCGATACTTACCAGTTCGATTTGCTGGAAGTATACATGTAATTCTACTTGTAAGTTAGAGATTGGTATAGATGCAGTAGACAAGATTCTATTTATTTGAGTTTTGTTAAAATTCGAAAGACCTATACTTTTAGTTCGTCCAAGTTCAACTTGCTTTTCCATTTCCTTCCAAATTTTTATATGATCCGTAGAAGTATCTATCATAACTTCTCCTTTTTCGTTCTTAGGATGTAATTCCTCTCCAACTTCTTGTAATGTAAACGGCACGTGTATCAAGTAAAGATCTAAATAATCTAATTGTAAATTTTCTAGAGATTTTTTAATCCATTTTTCAACACCTCTTGGACGATTGCCGACTGCTGGCAGCTAAAATTTATCATAACATTATTTACTTTATTATTATCGCATATAATATTTTTATTCGCATCTTAAATTTTTAATAAAATATTAAATTAAATCTATTATAAATACTGAGAATAATAACTACAAATAATTTAAGCATATTGTTATTTACTATTACAAATGATAAAATAGATGAGCAATCTTTTCATAATCTTATAGTTTTTCTTATCTCTCCAAACATCAAGTAAACTATCTGATTATGTAAGAATCTAATATAACAGCTCTTAAATATTTGATAAAGTTACTTAATTTTAAATCCAATTTTATATCCTATTTAATATTGATATTTCATAATCATAGTAAAATAAAATAAATAAAAAATTAAAATAAAATTAAAACAAAACATACAATTGGTTAAACCAACCTTCGTTACAATAAAAAGTTCAGATCGTTTAATCTTGCCAGAATCCAACCATTTTTTCAATACTTTACCAACAGCTTTTTCATTCTCATATACTGTAGCAGTATCAATGTGTCTGTATCCCGCTTCAAGAGCTATATCTAATGCTGTTTCTATTTCTTCTTCACTTGCCTTTTAATTTGACATTATATTAATTAATAAAATACAATTTGTTTTATTAAAATAATTGTTTATTTATATATGAGTTTGTGATTATGAAGTTGGTCTTCAGTTAATTTCAATATTTTAACAATGACAAACAAAAAAAAAGATTGCAAGTCTTACTAATTGTAAATATCAACCATTAAAAGCCTGAATGCTTATAATAATTATTATTTGCTTATCTTTGAAAAGTGAATAATTATAAAAATATTATAAATCTTATACATTTTAAATTACACTTTAACATTTTTTTACATTTTAAAATACACTTTATTATTGAAACAAATTTTTGTTTCAAGAGATATCATACACTTGAAAATTACAAAATACAACAGTAGCGTGAATTAAACTGGTAATTAAGTGAATTTTTCTTCCATTATTTATTTAAATTGCTTTATTTATTAAAGTAAATTTCAAATAAAAAAAAAAAGACACTTAAAAGCGTTGGGAGTTGCTGGTAACGAAATTGAAATAAAATTCGGAGTTCGAAGGATTAATTTTTAAATGTTAAGATAACTCTTTCATATATAATCACATATAATTATTTATTCATACAATATTACCTGCCAAGTACCAAATCCCAATATTGGCATTTTTTGTCCATTTGGTAAAGATATGAATTTTTCTGATGTCATATTTAAATTCTTTAATTGTGAGTATATTTTAAAACAAAATATCTTTATTGAATAAAAGAAGTAAATAGTATCTTTTGACTGTACTCAAAGAAGGTAGGAATTGTACTGTCGAGATAGACAGCTGTTATTTCAGAATATCTCGCTGTGCCCCTCCCACTTTAAGTATAAAAGTTGTTTTTCCGATGCCTTTTACTTTTATCAGGTGATACTGTCCTTGTATTTTCAGTAAAAAACAAAAATGTGACAATTTATCAATCTTTATCAACAACTGTTTTAAATGTTTTCTCATTAATAACGACCACGTCTATAAAAAAAAGAAAAAATAGGCAAGGAAGAAAAATATTTCAAGTTTACACTCCTAGTATAAAATTTTTTTCCACATTGTATTATTTTTTATATTAGATGTAGTAAAAAGTAACCTAATATTTAGACATGCTGGAATAATTTTCTGGTTCAAATAATCTAATTTATATATTATTTGAAATATGTTTATTTTTATTTACGTTTATTATTACATTAACAAAACAACTTTATACACACGTCCATATTTCAATTATTTATTAATAAGATTTATTGCGTCAAACGTTCTTTGTTTCGTAATAATTTATTTGTCGCGTTGTTATAAAAAAAACTTACGTGAGAGATATGTTTGCGTTATTATTTTTTTTTAAATTATAAGATAATGGAAATATGAATCAGAGTATTTATGATAATTGCGCCATTACAAATTATTTCATTGCTTCACTTACGATAAGAAAAAAATAAAAAAAAAACAAAACATGCATATTATATAGTAATTTTATATATACAAACACGGAGGAACTTTCTCTGACCCTGATAGAAGTATAAGTGTCAGATACGGTATTTTCTGAATCATTGGTTTTACAAGAGATTTACTTATTGATATAATTATGCATAGACTAAAGACATTATTATCAGATGATAAAAATATGTATTTTAATTAGATTTATGTAAATGACGCAATCCTATATATGTGTGTGTATATATATAACAATTTTTTGCATTATTATACGAGGGCATTGAACTTAAATCAGGTCATGTACCTGATGCTTTCACATTTTATTCTGAGATATGCATTATCCTAATTATATTCAATTTTCGTTGTGTATATATTTATGCAAACATTTTTTACACATGCATTTACTATTTCTTTTTTTTTAAATAGAATAGAGCATGAGAAATATAGAATATTAAACATAAAAAGAAAAGTAGAACAATTGTGTGAAGTTAACGAGTCAATTATCCACATCCTTGAATTATATAAAGTCAAATGAATGCAACTGTAAATATTTGTTTATGTGATTACTGAAATGATTAAATTTATTTTCAGATTTAATCTCTCATGTATATCTGTATAAATTGTGGAACTGAAACAGAAGAGCTTTATAGGCGATACTGTCCAAGTGTTCTTAAAGTTTTGAAATGCGTCAGTTTGTATATAATTATTTGTATGTTTATACAATTTATTTATTTTTCTTCTGTCTTTTAATTCTACGGTTTATTGCAGGTCAAATGTGGATTATTAGCTGACAAATACATTGAATATGATCCCGTTATTGTATTCGTTGATCTTATTTTATTAGAGAAACAAGCTTATCAGCACCTTTTATATAACAGTAATTTTAAATCGTATTGGAAACTAATGATAATGTTATGGTTGGCTGAAGCTTTCCGAGTATGGTCTTTTTGTGAATCTATTAATAGCCAAAAAAACAATCAAGATCTAGAAAATAGAGATGGATTTCAAGGAGACTGTAATTTTTATATCATTTTAATGCGAACTGCTGTTGCATTGACAGCATTTATTGCCACCGTAATTATAGTTACTGAAATACGTTGGCTAATTAACAGAAAAAGGCCACACAAGTACAATGCCAAAGATTTAACTAGAGCACTTATTGTGGGAGGATGTTCTAAATTGTTAGGATTATTAGCTATTATATGGAAACCAATAGAATTAGATCTACATTACATATTTGTTCAGGGCTATACAGTTTTATGCCTCATGACAGCATATGCAGGTAAATGTGTATGTGTTTATCAAAAACGACAGATAATGTGTTAAATTGCACTGTAATGACCAGAAAGTTCTCACATTTAATTTATATATATAATATTATTATGTGTATATATATATATATATATATATATATATAGATAAATTTATCAATAAGTTCATGATTTATTAATTAATTTTAAATTATATCTGATATTATACATTATGTACCAGTATTCTTCAGCTCAATTGAATTATTCGTTACAGTTGTCTGTAAGACTGGGAAAAGTGGATCTTTTATCGGATTGATTGCTGGATTTTTGGTTTGCGATTACACTTCTAATTTTGTTTCTACATTGCCTCTCTGTCCAATGTTATTCTAATGTAAGGATCGATCTAATACTAACGGATTTTGATGCTCAGAAATCCTTAACAGGAAGGATAATCCATCCTAATACTAATCTATCAAATCCACAAGAAAAAAAGTTACAGATACTACCGCTATCTTCTGCCCATGCGACTGAACAGACCATTCTGCGATGACCCTAAAATAATAATTTTAATAATATATTATTATTATTATTATTATTATTATTAAATTATATTTTACAAGATTTACGTTTTATACAAATTTTCTATTTTTGTATAATTTTGCAATATAAATAAATATAAATGATATATGTAATTATTGAATAGTATTATTGTAATTAGAGATTACATTTGTTTTAAATATTTTTAATATTTACCTGTCTACTAGTCCTTGGTAATCTTGCCAAACGTTGTCCAGTTAAATCAAACAGACGTATTTGTCTATTGTCATGCGGTATTGCTACAACTCCTGTTCTTGAAACAGCCAATCTATTAGCAGCACTATCACCACGAATTGTCGCTAAGGGACTTCTTATATTACGCAATTCCCATACTTTAACACTTCTATCATCAGATCCTGACACAATTTTATCCTCTCGTGTAAAAACTGCCGAAGTTACTGTTCTATATCAGAAATGTACATTGGTAGATACTAAATATATAAATAAATAACATTATCAGATATTTTAGTGTACTTACTCTGTGTGACCTTGAAAAACAGATACAGAATGTATAGGTTCTCTAAAATCCCATAGACGAAATGTACTATCCCGACTTGATGTGACACATAATCTTTGCATATAATGAGTAGACACGTGTGACAATTCTTGATCATGTCCACAAAGAGTATGAATTATTTCTCCAGTTTCTGTGTCATATAAATTAGCAGTTCTATCCCAGGATGCTGTAACTATTTGTTCAGCACCAGGTAGCCAATCTGCTGCAATGACAACACCCATATGACCTAAAAGTTCTCTTGTTGGAGTTCGTAATGTAGGAGGTTCCTCTAGTTCCTCATTGTTACTAATAATGCTGCTCGCAGCTGTTCTTTCTGCACCCATCGTTGAAAGTTCTTCTATGGATGGTACTCTTTTAGGCAAATTCCAATCAACCGCTGCTTGCCATACATGAGCAGAGCCATCTCCACTTGCTGTTAAAGCAAGATCCCTAGTTGGATGAAATCTAACAGAATTTACAGAACCACTATGACCTATATATTGTAGCAAACATCGTCCAGAATCTGATGCCCAAACTCGTGCTGTATGATCTGCAGATGCGGTTGCTATAATCGGTTGATCCAATCTACCTACTGAAACTTCCCATACACCATCTCTATGACCGACATATTCTTTTTGCATATTACAGGACATTGTTGGATTTTTAAAACTTGATACAATTTTACTAGTTTGAGCCTTGAGTTTGTGTGAAGTTTTTATTTTCTGGGCAGACGAGCTAATTATAGCTGTAACGATTTAATTTAATATTAATTAGGAATATATCTTACCATTAAATAGCAGTTACACTGCTATAGTTCGATATGGATAAATACAATAAATAAATTGATTACATTTTTGTTTGGAAAGCGTTTTTGTATCTGGGTAGTCTGGAATATCTCCTGGAGGTAAGCTGCGTTCTCCAGAGCCATAGCATTCTCTTTCCAATCGATCATTCAATATATCTATTTTTTCCTGTACTGTTTTAAAAATATTTAATGTATAAATATTTCTTACAAATTGGACAATACTTTCTATTGGATTGCACTGAGTATATATATATTTTTATATATATATATATATATACTTAGTTTATTAAAACTTAACAATTATATGTTTACTTCTACTGAACAATACTAATTACAATACAAATTGTGCACAGATAACTACGACCTACTAACTGGTTTATGATAATTTTTCTTTCTGATATTTCTCTAATACAAATTGATATATATATATAAATACTGTTTTACATCCATGCCTTCAATAGTAAGATTCCCCATAATGTGAACACCAAAAGTGTGCAGTGCGATACACATTACAATATTTATATACTCCTGATATTTCTGTGAAATATATTAATGATAATTTAATAATTCCAGCGCAACCCAACAGATAGGATTAAATCTAAGATGCCGTAGAACCTTACATCCAAGATTTTCTGTGCAGAGGATCTCAAATTCTTTCTCAATTTGTTGAAATAGATCAAATATTCGACAACGTAATGTGGGTGGTATAGGGCTTTCCTCGATATCTGATCGAAAGCTTACATAGTGCAGTGCTAGAGGCTGTAATGGTGTAGAGCCACTTTGTTGTGACTGCAATTCTGTATCTGTGCTGCTTTGCACACGAGGTATCGAAATTCTTTTGGCTTTCCCGCTTGCTTTGTTAGCACTTGTTACAGATGGTTCTCCGGGCATGGTTCACAGATTAATGTTAATGCAAAATAGATTGTGCAAGTAGTTTTATTCTAAAAAGATAAGTTATCCTTTTCTTTCTCTTTTCTTAGAAAATTTTTTTTATAAATTCTGTATATGTATAGTCCGTAAAATAAATCAAACTAGTTATTTGTCAATTGTTATTAAATGTGCATATAATAAATGATAGAAAAAAGATAAAAGATAAAAAAAAATTACTTGAAAGAAGAAGAAGAAGAAAATTGGATATGTACAATGTCTAACAAAATAAAGGAAATTCTTTGATATGGATAACAAGTTTGAATAAAAATTTCAATTTTAAATTGAATACAATTTTTATACACATTAACAACATATCTCAAATTTAAGAGATAATCATACAGCTACACACAATACATGTAATTGAATTCATGCTGTGAGAATGAGGTGTGTGTACGTATACGTGTGTTTATGGTTTGTGTACGTTTTTGACAGTGGCATTTTAATTTTGAGTCTCACTTACGCCACGGTTTAATACAATCAAATATATGTATGTATTTAGTTAAAGCTCAAAAACATTAAGTGAGCTTCTCTTCGAATGAAACAATCTTTTGCAAGTATATCCTTGAAAGATCATTGATTCAACCTAGAAGTAGATAGAATGCACGAGAGGAATTGCAATAAGTTCAGCATCTTAAAAACACGATTTAACCGGTTGCCATATTTCTTTTTCCTTATGTTAGATATATTACTGATTTAGAAACACGTATATTCATATAAATTTATATACAATACGATCAAGTTACAAACAACAATACTTCTTTGAAAGGGAATTCCATGTTTAATGACTAGAAATTAGAAATGGCAGCATTGCTTTTACCAATGCATTAATCGGTAATTCTAAACTCCATATAAAGTAGACACGAATTGTGAATGGATTGACTGATACGAGCTTTAATATCATTACACATGCGCAATTTAAAAAATTTGGTTAGAAACGTTTTTTTGTTATTTGATGACTTAAAATTGTTGTTTCATTTAAATAAAATAACGTTTCAATTAAAAATATTAATGAATTATTTTATATAAGCCAATTGTTTATGAAAAACATGCGTTTGATGTCGCGCATGTAGAAATTAAAAATTCCCGCGAGTTTGTGCTGTGCAGAAATTGTGCGCGTTGGTTAGAATTTTGTTTCTTCTGCTTATTCCAAATCATAGTATTTTATAATTCTTATGCATGCCACATGAAGTAAATGTTTTTCCATTATTTACAAAGCATTTATCCATTAAACGTATATAAAAATAATAAAAAAGAAAGGTGTTTTAAGTATCTTCAAGAATAATTTATTTTTGAACAAATCTATTTGCTAAAATGGTTGATGATAGTAATGTATTATTTCTTAGAGGAAATGTAAATATTTTTCTATCATTTTATCAAATTTAATCATAATTAGAACCATTTTGATATAAATAATTATAACTGTTTGTTTTTAGATAATTTGTTTTATTCATATTTAATATTATAAAATTAATTTTTTGCGATAACTTCAATACATTGGCAACATTAATATTGGAATTTTAAAATTTTCTAGGGAAATGATAATCACTTTGTTTGGGACGATGCAGCATTGATAAAAGCATATGACAGAGCTATAAATCTAGCTAAGGAAGAAGTTTCTATGCGAATTGGTATCGATTATCCATGTACAACTTCTAAATCAAAAGATCAACAACAGAAACAATCTCGTACTGCAAATAAACAAAAAAAGGTTGTAAACTAAAGTAATATATCTATGACTATCATGATTAAATGATTATTTTTTCAATAGAAATGGTGTATTGGGTCTCCGTGTCGTGCTGTATATTCAGAAGACGGTGAATTTTATGAGGCTACTATAACTAAAATTTATGACTATTATGGAACATGTATTGTTAAATTTATAGGTAATTAGTATAAAATTTATAATATTAGCATTTTATTCTTCTTGAGATATTTTCTATGATAGATGATAGATTTTATGGTATGTTCTTATTAGCATCTCTTTGATTTCAGGTTATGATAATAGCGAAAAGGTAGAATTGTGCAGTCTTTTAGAATCAAATGGATTACAAAGTCAAATTGCTCAGCAGAAAGATGCATTAGCACAAAAATGTTATGAAGAAAGTATGAATCGGAGTGAGTCAGATTCTGATTGTAACACTAAGAACGTTAATAGAATTGCCAATGAAAAGATGGAATTTGATTCTGAACAGAGAGAGCCGAAGATTTATGTTGATTCAGGTCCATCGGTTAATTCTTTCTTAAATATGATGCCTCCTGCACCTCCTTTACCACCTCAATTAATGGCCAAGTAAATAGCTTTTAATGACCTATGTTTATGAAACATTTATTATTTTCTTACATGGAATGTGCTGACATTGTTTGGCTAGGAAAATCTTAGACACTCGTGAATATACATGAGATTAAAAATTTGTATGTATACATTTATTGATTTATTATCGTTTTCAGACTCCCAGAAAATGATACAGATGCTCTTTCCAGTATGTTGATGTCGTGGTATATCAGTGGATTTCATACAGGTATTAAATATTGTAATATTTACATATTTATATATTTATGTGTAAATTTAAAAAGTCTTATAAAATTAAATATAAAAAATTTCTTTTATAGGATACTACCATGGTTTGAAACACGCTAAGGACAATCATCAAAGAAAGAATTGACTTTATATAAAAAAAAAAATAAGTAATATTTCATCACTTACAAAATATAATAATTTTATCACTTTTCATATTCAATATGTATTGTATTACTATCAATAATGGCAAAAAAAATATTTAGTTTCTCACAATTGAAACATATTTATTTAATATTCGACGATAGTCGTAAATATGTATATATGTATAATGTTGATTTATATCTAAATTCTAAGTGTCAAATTTCGCAAGTTGAAGAACCGAAATTTGTATTCCATTGTATATATCGCGGTTTCAGGTTTTTTACAATGGGTTTTACAAATACCATTGCGTCTAAGAGATGTGTTACGTTAATTATTTGACCGTTGCTTTGTACACTGTCCGGTGCAATTTTCTTCTCTTCAAGAGATTGAAGAATGGGTCGCAATTGATTCATCCATGCTTCTTTGCAAAGTAATTTTAGGTCTGCGCATGAATAACCTTCTGTATATTTTAAAAGCGATTTAAACTCCTCTGTTATATGTAGATTGCTTTCAACGTATGATCGTAAAATTTCTAAGCGACTCTCGTAATCTGGCAGATCGACAAAAATACGTTTCTCCAATCGTCTTAACAAAGCAGCATCTAAATTCCTACATTTACGTATTGTAAATATGAGAATGATATTGTATAGTTATATATAAGCTAGTGATTAGGAAAGTGGTCTAACAAAAAGAAGTTAGTTAAACATAGTACGAATTCTATAATTTTGTAATATCTATTTTATAAAAAATTACCAACCTATAGAATATAGTCAACTACCTAGCAATTTCATATTATCAAGGGTTGATAATTTTTTGTCTAACTTGGCGCAATTAGACCACTTTCATATATATAATCACTATCTTGTTTATATGTTATTCTTCTTCAGCACATTACCACGGTACATTCGTAGCAGCTAAAAGAGTGACATTCACATTCTCTGTAGATAATAATCCATCTAATCTTGCAAGAAATTCTGCCCTAAATCGTCTAGCAGGTTCAGAGTTCATCGAAGAATAATCATCAGCAATATTCGTGGTCGTCCAATCGATTTCATCGATAAATATTATTGTTGGAGCATAAAATCTTGCGAGGTCGGTAAGGACCTATAAATTCATTAATCCCTTATACATATATATAAAACATATAATATAAGTTTTTATTAATACTTTTTAACGTATACTTACTCTAACGTATTTTTCTGAATCACCTCTCCATTTACTAATTAAAGAACTTGACGTAATATTAAAGAAGGTAGCACGACATTCGGTTGCCACTGCTTTAGCCAGCATAGTTTTACCTGTAAACGATCGATTATTTTTTTTTAATTATTTATTCATTTATTTATATCTTGCGATTTCTTTCTTTTTCTTCTTTTCTATTTTTATTATCGTTATTATATACCTGTTCCTGGTGGACCGTACAACAACACACCTTTCCAGGGACAAAGTTTTTCACTGAATAATGCAGGATATTTGATTGGGTAGACGGTTGCTTCTTTCAATAACATTTTGCATTTATTTAAACCTTTGATATCATTCCAATGAACGTTCAAATCTCTCAATACTATTTCCTATTTATTTCAAATCAAAATAAATAAATGTAATATACAAATTATTATATAATATTAATTTAATTAACATTCTTAATGTTATCCATAATTTATAAATATCCTACAAATACAAATATATGCTCATTAAAATAGAATTAAATATAATTAGAATAATGTTTTCCATGATTACTTACTCTAGAAATAACTTCAGCAATTTCTCTCAATTCTGAACCAGACGGATATAGATCTCCGATAGGCTTTAATGTTCTTTCATTATCGGAAATAAAATCAGAGGCAATCGATTTTGAATGAATGTTTTCTGATGGAAAAATAGGCATTACAGTTATGCCAAAATTTGATTCCTCGATGGATAATCCATTCGTGGTTGTTGACTTCGACGATGGAACTTTATTCTTCGATGTTCCATTTTCAACTTCGGATCTGGAATAAATCTTTCCACCACCACTTCCTCTCTCTCCTTTATTAACCCTGAAAGAAAAAAACAAAAATAGAAAAACAGAGTTAGATTAATTTTTTAACATTTTTTTATTTTTCTATGTAAAAATAATAAATGTTAATTTACGTGTTGTGATGATGGTTAGTGTTGCCAATTGATTCGATCTTTTTACACAATTTAGGATACTTATTGAATCTCGCATAATGGTAATCGGAATATTCCATTAAAATAATTTCTAGATCGACATTGTCACAAATTTGAATATCACGGGACAGTTGGGCTTCTTTCGAAAGAATATCAACGGAATTAGTGTATCTGAAAGAATATAACAAATATTTTATTTATTTATTTATTTCTGAGGATCTGGCATAAATAAAATAAATAAATATATATATTTATTATATGTTTATAAAGTGCATAGAATTTAAATAAAGATATTCACCCTTGCTCTCGCAAAAATGCGGCTACGAGGTGTAGAAGATTTCTACGTCGCTCTTGGGCACGTTTTTCATCCTGATTAAAAATAAATAAATTCATTAAATTAAATCTTCAGTATTCCCATTTTTTGTCTCGTCCACGCTTTCAAATAAAGTTGTAATAAATGTTCCAGTTCGTATAGCGATTGGATAACAATGCACATAGGTAGTAAGATTTTTTTTATTGAAATAATCAAAATATAGTATAATATTACTAAATATTCTCCATTCTTATTTTTATATTATATTAAATTAAAAAAATGAATGATATTTTTGTTAAGATTGAAATAAAAAATAAATATAAAAGTAAAATAGTGGAATTGAAATTAAAAAAAATATAAATCTCGGACCAGTTGACAGAAAATCAAAATTCAGTTAAATATTCCAAATTATTTTTTGTTATTCCTAAATTATCGAGGGAAATATATCTAGTTTCTATTTTAAGAATATAAATAGAGAATCTTGAATGAGTGTAAACGTCAGGTTTCTCATCGATCTAACTCGAATCGAGTTAAATGGAAGCACGTGACATGCCCATTCATTGGTCGAGGTTCATTCTATAGTTGTTTGTCGATTTAAAAGCGATTGTGCGCTCGACGCATGTCGGTCATTCGGGAAATCTATTCTAATAATTAATAATATCGACATATTTATATTACAAACATGTTTCGTTAGATTTCAATTAATATTACTTATTTGTCAATCTAATAGAATATTGTGATATATTTATATATAGCGTATATATAACAATAATTTAATGTTTTACAGTATACTGTATACTATACTATAAGTATAGTATAGTATAAAGTTGGGTTTCTTTAAATGTTCCTGTACACCAGCAAATATTGTCATGACCCTGGACATATGTAGACTTTACACTATTTTTTTCTTTCACTATAATGAACATACAAAAATATTATACGTGTAGTGTTGCCAAGCAAGTTTTTAATTAATTTTCTGTCTTAACGTGTCCAGGAATTTTTTAATCTTGCTCAAATTTAATTAACCGACCCCATATGATATCGCGAATCATATTTCGAGAAGTATTGGTTATAGAATATTAGATAAATAATTAAATGTTACCATAAATAAATTAATTTATAATTAATTTCAACAAGTATGCAATATACACATACGTATAAATGCTGATCAAAAACAAAAGAAAAAAAAAAAATAATTTCCAAGATCAGAAATGTTATGTTACCTTTTCTCTTGTCAGTTGAGTTATGCGATTAGCGGTTGCGTTCAATGACAACAAGTCACTGCTCATCATCGGACACTTTATATACCGTATAGAAAAATACCAAAAAACATGTATTAATCAAAGTACGAAAGAAAGAAAGAATGTATAAGAGAGATAAAGAGAGAGATTAAAATATTTCGTTAAAGTTTCGTGCTTGGTTGGTTGGTTGTTTGAAAAAGGACAGGTTCGATTCGTTGCTATGACAATTTCTATGCGGTGCTTTGCTACTAACAGGGGTTGTAGAATAAGTTAAAGTATGAGATATGCATATATGCATATATACACGCAAGTAGATAAAAAAGACAGGTGGAAAGGGGTTTAAAGGCCTTTTACCTGTAAAGATATGAAACTAAAAAAAAAAATTATTCTCTTTATATAATTCTTTTATATATATAAATAAATAATATGTATACATAAATGAATGTTTGCCTATATGCTTGTTACGTATAACGAATGTATCAGCGAGTGATTGGTAGTTTATTAAATTGAAACAAGAAAAAACAGTAGCTAAAATATAATAGAAAAAGTATTCCGTAGAAAATATTCAAAAATTTCTTACAATGAATTCATTATTCCATGGCCGAACGTCAAATTATCTAGTAACCAGCGGCAAAAATAGTGTACTAAAGGTTCGGTAATTTGGCCTATAGGCCGGCGTTTCGATCGCTAGGGAAATTTGTGCAGGTATCAAGATCGCCACATATTAAAAGAAAAAATTTTTTGTTACTAGATCTATTCTTTAAAATAAAATTCTCTTTCGGTTTCCCTCGCGGAACGTAGCATCGTGTAATGTGGAACCGTTGTAATAAGCGCAACGAGTAATAACGAGCGTTTTCAAGTTTATTGCCCGATGCTTTATTTTAAACAAACGTCCAGGAAAATGTGTCAAAATGATGATGACACGATATTCGCGTAGAAATTTATTTAAAATGTAGGCAGCAAAACTTATGGATGGTTTAACCGTCTCTAATAAAATTAAATGTGTGTAGTTAAATATATATTATAATATATATATATATATATGTGTGTGTGCGTGCGTGTATGTATGTTTATAAAAATATTACGAAAAAGGTCATTTTAATTTATCCCCTGGTTGCCGCAAAAAAATCTATGTATTATATATGTATATGTACAATCGGTCTCTCTCTTTCCCCTTCCGGAAAGTTTGTAAATAACGGTGGTAGTTATCTTTAAATTAATTTTCACGTTGCAAATATATATCAGTGAGAATAATATAAATCATAAAATCGGTCCATTTGTTAACATATTTACAATTAAATTGGTGTATTTTCGAGCGAGTGGACGAATTTTCAACCGATAAGTGTTCGGGTAAGTGTATCCGATGTGAAAGTTTCTTACATTAGAAATGAAAATAAATGAAGTGTGTGTTGGAAATGTTAAATGATCGTTTACCAATGATCCAAGAAATCTTTGCGAATTATCAAATTTTCGGATCGAATAGTTTGTGAATTTAATTTCAGAGTAGCGTCCATGTTAGGTTAAGGTACCTTGTCAACATCGGTCAAGTGGTTTATGAATGACTAAATGTTGAATTAAAATTGTTTTTATTTGTCGTTTTTATATAATCGAACATATTTAAAATATCGATTATCAAAATCTATATTTGTATATTATACATTTAGATATTCAAACAAATTTTCTTTATTTAACATATCAATTTTGATAATATAATGATGCAAATATTTAAACAAATCTTATTCTTTATTTAAATTTAATTCATACTTTTTCCTCTTCTTTTCTTATACAACAGATTTCCTAATTTAATTTTTGTAAAATTATGTATTGTAGATTGTTAATTGTATAATATGATGCATTTAAGATTAGAAGTTGATGTAAAGAAAGGAATATGATTTACTTAAGATTTGTATTTAATGAATGTAATTTAAATTAAATTTCATGAGATATTATCTTTACAATATTAAAATACATCAATAAAAGTTACTGAATGAAAAAGTTATTGTTTTTATGGATCAATATATATAAATGGTATATACATGTACGTTATGTTTTAAGAGTAAACGACATTAATAGTGTTCCAACCTGTTTAAAGTCAATAAAATTTGCTTTAACCCAGCTATTGGCTGAAGAACCACCTGTTAGATTTCATCTAAATTTAGAATTCAGTGGTAAAGAGTCGGTCTGAGAGTATTCTATAGATACTTTGAATCTGCCAATGCTCTCATATTCCTTTCAAAGGGTAATATACAACACTGCGAATGTATTTGTTTTTCTTATTATTTATTTCCATTTTACTACTCATCTTTAATAAAATTTATACAACTGCTCGATTACTGTAACTTAGCACAAGCTGGTTGTGTAAAGTAGAAACGTATAAGTTTGTTCATATACTTTTTCAGATTAATGTACATTTCTTTTTTATTTTTTTATTACAGGCTAAAGAAATTATAAATATATAGAGAAGATACATCCGTTAGAAGAAATTACAATATGGCCAATAGAAGGGAAAAAGCTTCGAGTGGATTTGTAAGTAATATGCTAATCATACTGCAAATGATTTTTTTTTAATTACAAAATTATACTTTTGTATGATATATAATTTTCAATTATAATTCAAAATTGTATTTTGGACATTTGAAAGGAATAAAAACAAAGATTAGGGCTGATGGGTTGAGAAATCAATTGGAACATCGATTATAAGCAAAGAATTATTTTCTTTAAAGAACGGTGGAAATAAAATTTTGCAGAATTGATAAATTCAAATTAAAAAAAAAAGAGGATTTATTTATATTTTTTTTTAAAGTAACGTACAAGCGTTAAGGCAATTAATCCTCGCTTTATACAATTTTTCTATAGAATATTTAAGATGGCATTCATCATAAAATTCGTTAGAGTTTAAAAGAGGGGGATAGATTATAACTGATGGAACAAAAATACTTTTTTTACGAATTTTTTTCAAAGATATGGTTAAAGTAAATATATTCAAATATTTTGTATGTTACGAAGCATCAATCAAACAGCATTCTGTAATTTTTGTGTGAAAAAATATCGAGAAACAAACCGGTGACAGAGAGTAGAATAGTTTTTGCATGCTGATTAGAACAGACTCTTGAAAATGTGGTTTCGAGAGAAAAAAAAAGTTTTAAACTCTGAACAAGTGAAGAAATAATAGAAGAGCTTAAAGGTCAATAAAACTTTAAGAGTTTTGCTCTGATTGACTTTAAATTTTTAATTATAAGAAAATGAAAAGAAAAAAAAAAATCGATTTTCCAAAATTGCTTATAAACTTCCCCCTCTCCCTTTTATATACATTTTGAAGATATTATCGTTCATCATATACGCATCGTATCGTTTTTATAGTGCGTACTCTGTCACCTGTATATATGAATACGTGTATGTTCGTGTATGTGTGTGTACGCGCGTCCGTGTGAGAGCGTTCGTCTTATCACGTACAATATTTCATAACGAGAATGTTCGTACAATAGAGAGGTGCTCTGACTTCTACTTGGGGCTAACTTAAGTATATTTAACGTGAAAGGTATGCCAGGATATACCAGTTCTGTTGGTAGTCAGCGTCGAGGTATTATCGGTTTCCGAACCATACGTGACCAATTCTTGGATCGTTTTTATTCGTCTTTAAAGAAAGATCATTTTTTAGTTATCGTTGCGTTGTTTTTTTTTTTTTTAATAAATTTTTCCATCAATATTACAAATAAAATCAACGAGATAGTGTGATATTTTTCTATCAAACGCCGAATTTTTATCCTTTATTTTATTGATGATTTTTTTGTTCTTTTTAATTAGTAATAAAAAAAAAAGGGAAAATAGAAAGAAGAATTCTATAGTCGTTATCGTAATTCGTAGTCGAATTAACAATAAGTATCGTGACAATAATAAGACGACGATGATTTTAATGTTTAGAAAATAAGAATTGATTTATCATTTTTTTTGAGAAGGAAGAGGAGGAGGAATGTAATTAATTGCACGCGAATTTATATATGTATATATACATATGTATGTAAGTAAAGTACATAAATTTTTATCGAGAAAGGGAAAGTAAGTAGAGATAAAGACGAGTAGGTATGTTTATCTTTTGAAAAGCAATTTAATTTAAGAAAACGTATGTTTCTTGTACCGTGTTACCGACGTTGAATTGTCGTATCAAGTCTATTGTCTATCAGACTAATTGGACGAATTAAAGTCATTCGTTAAAAGAACGTTTACGTATTGTGCTTTTTCTTTTGCAACACCTGGCTTCGCGAATCGTGCAGTACCTTCATTTTGTTCTATCATTGTATTCATCGAAAAAGGTTATCGACGAGATGAAAGGATAATGACTAGAGTGATTATTTAATAAAGACTTTTAAATTGTCGTAATAACGATAAGTTTATTCTCGTAAGAGTTAAAAAGTGAATCGTGCGTTTGAAGAAGATCGAAATGTCGACGACGATTAAAAGACGGAAGACTTGGTACAATAAAACCGAAGCTGGCATTAAGGTACGCTCATGGAATAGTTTTTTAAAATACATAATTTTCATTTTATGTTAATACTATTATAACATTGTATAATTTCATTTTGATTTTATCCAAATAATTGTTCCGGTAATTATGGATGGTATACATGACTAAATTACAAAATCGAAATAAATTTATTTTATGTTATTATTATTTATATTATATAATAAATTAAATCACACACGATATTAATTATTTCAAATTTTGTATTCGCTTACAATTAATTCGGTCATAATTATTTGCCCTATTTTACCTAAATATAATATTGAATTTTATTCATATAATGTTTTTTTTTCTTCTTTTTCTTCTTCTTTTATTTAATTAATTATAAATTTTATTAGAAATATAATCGATGTTATAAAAATGTATAATAATACCTATACGTTTTATAGCTTATGTACCAATATACTTTTGTAGAAATCGTAAAACAACACCTCGCGATAATCGTCAAATCATTTTCTTATCATTCTCGTATCGTTTTGAGATATAGAATAGTAGGGAGCTTTTACGTAGGAAACAAAACGTGAAACTCGTAGCAACGCTTGACGATATTATTTCATACGTAGGCACACGATGTGTTTCCTGTTGCTGCTTTATTTATCGTTTTCTTGCTACCAGCAATACGATATTTTCTATTCTCATTTCAATCTGTGGGTTTCTCATTTCATTAGAATCGTATTTATATTATATATTGAGTTGTTGGAAAAAGAAAAAAGTCGGATTTTCTTATTAAAATGTGATCAAAAATTCGACAATATTAGCTAACGTATTTTTATACATGTCGACCTAATCGATTATATTATATTTCATACGATTTAGAAATTACAACCACGAACAACGAGTATAGTTTGTATTTGTATGTATTTGTCGAAAATAGATAAAAATTGACATAATCGAAAAGTATGATAGGAAATACGAGTACCTTGAATAGTAGAAAAGTTGGTTCAAAGTCGATTAGTTAATTTACATTCATTTATGTACATCTGTTATGTACTTATATATATATACATATGTACGATGCAAGGTTGAATCGTTGTCATCGAAGTTTGTGCTCAAAAGGTATCCACGAGACCTAGGTGTCCATATATAGGATGTTTCAAAAGGTTAGAACCAAACTCGTACCGCGTATTAATGAAATCAAATAGATCAATAAAGTTCATATGCACTTATATCCATAAATGCTTTACCGAAGAAATAGATATATAAGGGTTTAAATATTTTCAAGAAAGTAAAAACAAGTGATGGAAGTTTACATGCAACGTGTACTTTGCAGAAATGTTTTTTATTTTTTTTTTATAACCTTAAGTATTAATTTTGAATAAATATATAGTCAAAAGACAGTAAGTCAATCATGTTAATAACGTACGAAGAATATCGATAAGTCAGGAACGGTTGACCTTTCGGCCTATGTCTACAAAGATTTTTTTACTCACAATCAGTATAGTGTTTTCTATGTATTGTATAAATATTTAATGTTTTTTTTTCTTTTTTAACACTCTGTATATGATCGAGATAGATCGTACGATTCATGGAGAAAAAGAGATCAACGTTGCCATGGCCGCTTTTTTCTCGCAGCGACATTTTTTGTTCTTTTAATGACGTCTATAGATATTTATCTTTAGTCTGCTTCTAATTATAGTTTCAATTGAAAGAGAAACTTTTTTTCTTTAGTTTATCTTTTATCATCGTGTGAGATCTTTCTAAAAGTTCATTTACATTAACGCTTAATTTGTTTATTTTATGCATATTTATTAAACAGTAGGATACGGGTACGTAGTATTATATGCGTAAGTATGTGAACTCAAAGAAAGATACACGATTTATGAGAAATTAATAAATTTATATAACTTTATTCTCTCATTTATATATACAGCTTCCGTTAGTACTTGTAAATATGACTTGAATCTATTTAAGAATACTTTCTAAGTATTTTTTATATATCACTTTGAAAATTACGCGAATATCGCAAATCATTTAATAATAGTTATTAATTTTATGATTACGGAATAAAAATATATATTATAATTTAATGTAGTTTAAAAAATATGCTATGTTATACATGATATATAGAATAAAATATTTTTTAAAATTAAATTTCGTAAAACAAATTATGATAAGATAAACTCATGAAAATGTGTGAAAAGATAAATACTATATCAAAAATTTATATTAATATATTATTTATAATAATTTTATTGAAATTCTTTTTTTTTTCTTCTTCTTTTTAAATGTTATTATAAATAATCCTTATAGATATTTCTAAAAGCTGTTCAAATATTTAATTATATATATATATATACGACATTGTATATTTAATTGAAAGAATTTATTGCGTGACGATTATCATCCATAACGGTTAACGATAATTTCAAGTTGAATATAGGTCGAGGAGTTTGTTCTTTTTAGCAAAGACTTACTTATATACTTTCGTATGATATTTTCGTTACGAGAAATGTTACCTTGAAACTTGCTCATAAATCAAAGACTCGATCGAAATGGGATAACGTCGAAATTATCGAATGCAAGGTGATAGAGGAGAGAGTATGGTGAGTTTGCGAGATTACTGATGATCGATGTCAGAGAGCCATATGTATCTACTTACATAGTATCTATATTCACAACTTCATATGTATGTAAATTAATATACACGTGTGTTCGAATATCGAGAAAACCGGTCCTTTCGTCTTGCATTCCGTAATGAAACAGCGAAGTTTTTATTAAATTTTAATTCATCAAAATATTCTTATATCATTAATTTATATTATAATTCCTTTATATATTATCGTAAATATTTGAAAATCCGTTATATTATCATTAATCGATTATTAATTAAAATGATAAATATGTTTTCTTTTCGTATAAATACGATGTTATTTTTCTTTTTTTCGTTTTCAAATTCTAATTATTTATTTACAATTAATAGTTCATATGTGAAAATATTTTTATTATTATATAAATATGAAGATGGTTCTTCTTTTTTTTCTTTTTGCAAACTATTCGCGATAATATAGCGGTTAAAAATATACGTAAAGAAAAAATTGATAACGTCAGTGTGATTGCTAAGGAAGTTTCATTTTTAAAACAGGTAGTTGGCAATATATATATATTGGGTTTTCCACCAACTCAATATTTGGCGTGTTATTAAAATTCGCATTATAAGGGGAGTCAATTCGTATATGTAATTAAATATATTTTCTAAATTATTAATATATATATAATTTAAAGAAATTTAGTAGATTATTTGTCAGTATCATTTTGGCTCTAAACGAGTAGTCCATCTATCGACGAATTTGGACTGGTACTTTTTGAAAATGTGAACTCGTGCAACTTGGAATGCGTATTAATATACATACTTACATCATCGACTTCTTGAGAATGAAATGATCTCATCGTTGTCATCACAGTTGTATTCATGTATTCGCCGTAATTATTATTTAGTTAGTTTTTTTATCTACACGATAAGTTCGTTGATCTTTATGTTAGTTTCTAACGATTTAAGATAATCAACTTAGCTGTTTGTTTGCTAGGTAAACCAACGAGTGATTAATATTTTTTTCCTTTCGATTTTCTGTAATACTCGCCCCTTATTAGGATTCTTGTTTGTATAATGCTATGTGTGTAAGAGGAGAGAGAAAGAGAGAGAGAGAGAGAGAGAAAGAAAAGAAGGTATATATGTGGTACAAAATACACGAAACACGTCATCGTGTAGTATAGTACATATTTAGCTACGTACATTTGGCGTATCATTTATGTACTGTCGTTACGTAACGTCTAAGCTACATTGAAAAAAATGTTGATACACGTTTGTAAGACGAGTATATAAGGTACGTGTAGTATTACATGTACATACACGTTGATATAAATATTTATATATGTATATATGTGTTTGCTTTTTAGTATAATATACCTATATCCAATACGATGTGGACTTGCACACAATCTTGGTTATATTTGTCATTAATTTTTTATTTTATTTTATATTCGCTTTTGTCTTTTTCTTAAATATTTATTAAATTTTTTATTATATTTATATTTTACGTACATTTATATATATATATTATAATAATGTGTTATATATTGAAATATAATATACAGGGAGTCCCAGGGATATTCGTAACCTTATCATCAATTTAAAACAATCGATATTATTTTTGTATTAATATGTATAATTAATTAATATTTATAAACAGAAATATGTATGTATTGTATGCGAATGAGATTTCTTAGAATAATTTACAATGGTATTATCCATACTTGAACATTGAAAAATTTCTCACGAATTAATGATAAAGTGCATTAACGTTTGGATTAGTATTCTAATAATTGATTTGCAAAAGAAAATAAACAAAATATGAAGGAAATGAGGGTGTAGCATAAGTAGATCGGCGTTGCGATCACTGTGCAATGCCGTTACACATTGAAACGAGATCTTATTCTTATCATTCGACCGCATCTGCGTTTCTCGAAACCGGTATAAATCGATACAGTTGGCAGTACGATACTGTTCAGCAGCTCCTTTTCAAACATTTCAAACGTGTTCTTATTTATTTATTAGGTGTTGGAATTAATTCGGTGTATATTAAAAACAAATATATGAGTTTTACGATTTTGATTATTAATAATTTTTGCTTTATCTAGTTGTCATAAATGTTTAATATAAATAAATATTAAAGTTCTTGGAATTTATATATAGGTGATTAAAAGTTATAAAATAGCGAACTATATTATTTACATTCAATCTTAATGTTATAAATAATTTAATATATGAAGGTACCCACTTCAAGGTGATTAATTTTCTCTACATTTAATATTTAATTATTTTACAAATTTATTATATTTACTCGTTATTATACAGTAATGTATAATGGTAATACGAAAAAGATACGAAAAAATTAATCTTTATTTGTATATATCATTCTACTTAATATTTATTTTTATATATCAGTTACTATCGTTTCTAACACACACATCTCGTGATTATAAGTTATTTATAACGCGAAAGAATAATGTCGCATAGAGTTTTATCGCGAATAAACCACGCAAGAAATTTTGATCTACAACAAAGATTTTCTTTTTTTTTTCTAATCGTTTTAAAAGTATGTTAAAATGTATATCAATGTAAACACGTATCACGAGCTCTTATCGTTATTAAAAAAAAAAATAATTATTAAAATTTATCATATTCGATTTAGCGTCATTGGATTAAAATAAAAGTTATATATATACACTTGTAGAATAAATGCAATGTATATTTTTTAAATTAGTTTTTCTCAGGGTTGTTTTTCTTTTTTTTTTCATATATAAAAATATTATTATAAAAATATGGGTCAAATGAAAAAAACGAAGAAGAAAAAATTTAAAAAAAATATAAAAATAAAAATAAAGCTTTTAAAATAGAGAATGAAAAAAATATATACATTAATTCGTAGTTTTTGCTCGATCTTGTGAGATAAGTTATTGACCCACCCACTTCTTAGGTAGGCGTGTCTCTTCTTTCTTCTTTGGATGATGTCATCATTCACCTCCTTCACTATCGACGGTGACCTCAGCGTTGACCTTAAAACATTCACCCTCAAGAGCTCGAAAGTTCCTCTTCTTTGTCATACGAATTCTTCTTCCGCTCCGCCAAGTTTGCGATTTTACCGATCGTGGTATATCGTCTTTGATCTGACTGGTCCTCGAAAAGAGGATTTTTCTTTTTTTCTACGAATGACGATTTTATATATATATATATATATAAAACCTTATAAAACCTTGAAGCTATTCAAAGAAATGACGCGTTTCTGTAGACTACCACTGACCGTGCGGGATTTTTTGACGTGTTACGTGCCACGATAGTAATAACATGATTCATCTCATATCAATAAGATGACCGTCCTTTCTATTATTTTTTTCTCGTTTTTATTTTGTCGCGAAAATATGTATAACTTTTTTTTAGTTATTTAATAAAATTTGATCATTCGTTTATTTTATTTTTTTTTTTATTTTTGTCAGAAGATTAAACAGGTTTCGACTTTTTAACGATACGAGAAAAAAAATCTAGCATAGTTGGATGATTCGTTCATCGTTTTCCTTTGGATGATAATATTGTTCCTTTGAATTTCAACCGATTTTTAATCGTCATCATTATTTTCCTTAAGGTTTAACGTTTCACGATTAATAGTTAGGAGTCATGAATTAGTATTCTAGGTATTTCGTTAATATGACGCGTGTAAAATTACTGATAAACTGTTCTATTCGTTTTACTAAACAAAACAATCAGACGAAATATGTTTATTCGAGAATAATTATTTGTAGATGTTAACGTTAAAAGAAAAGTAAAATTTGTTCATACGTAAAATGATTAGATTAATCCTGAGATATCTATGCCTGACCTATTAAAGTATGAAAGAAGGTACAATTACATACTTCAACTATTTACAATAGGGGGAGTATTAAATTGAAATTTAATTCATTAATTAGATCCGATAGAATAAAATGATTAACAAAAAATAATGATTTTTAAAGTACAGGAAGAGATAATTATGAATAAATTGTTGTAAAAAAAAAAATAAAAAACAAGCCCATAAAGACGGATCTAATTTCAATCTCAAACTTTAACTACTCACCTAACTCGTGAATTCATATATTATTTATGTTAGTTATTTTTTAAAATAACTTGTTTAAGTCTATAATGAATTTCTTTTTATATGCTTTTTCCTTAAAAAGCTTAGTTATTTCGTGCAAGATATGGCTTTTTCAAAAATTAACTGAATTGTACACTTTAACGGTAACACACGTATATAACATATATATAGTTTGAGTCATTCCCGTTAGTTTTATCGAGTACAACGATTAAATATTTGCGTTTACTCGGTCTCCTGGTTTTCTGTCCGACCTTTTCCTTTTCGTCACGAGTAAGACTCGTAAATCAAAGCTGCAAATATCTCGTCGAGCAATTCGATCTGTTTCATTAGAAATGTCTTTTGCGTGCATCTCGACGATCTTGACCCACATTTGTCTTTCAACAACATCAATCTTGTACGCACTCTTTATATGCATACATATATATACTTTTGGTTAATATAAAAAAATAAACAAATTGCAAAATGCCATTACTTTGTTATTAACTTCTTGGTATTGAAAGGAATGTATAAAGGAAATTTGGAATTTATTATCATTACCAACACTTTCTTTTTTTTTTGCATAGGTATTGATTACGTATTAATAATATTATCGGGTTTTTAATTAATTACTTAATCAATTAATTTATTTATTTAACTAGATTCATTTTATTTATTGTATCTGACAATTATGAAAGTGAATGAGCAAAAAGGATATCAGTGATCTTTTAAAATGACAAGTGAAATATTTTTTCTGATATAATATCATTAATATTGCTAATCATTTTATTTCATTAACGATATATTATTTTTTGTTCTTTTTTTTAATATTAAAAATCAAGACCGACGCGATAAGAACGTAAGATTACTTAAATTGTACGGAATGTTCGAAACACGAATTACACGTTGCCTGTTCAGTAGGGAGAGTTATTTATTATAGAAATAGAACAAAATAATAATACCTACATATATATATATATGTTTTCATAAACAAAGAATCGATTACACGCTCGGAAAAATTACATTCGCGTTTTGCAAACGTAAAAGTTACGCTCGTTGAAATTCTGTTCGTCGAAACAGTACGCAGGCCAATCCACTAATCGCAAACGGAGATACGGGGAAGCGTGTTCACGATCGTGAAAATTGTAGGACAGTTACAAGTTTAAGGCCGGGTAAACTTGTTCCTGATAAGTGTCCAGCGTGGAGGAAACTATTGCCCACACTTAATACGTATACGTGCGTATTAACTTGCTTTTGTGTATGTATATAAATATATTATATTTCTTTTTTCACTCTTTACTTTTCTTTCTTTCTCTCTCTCTCTCTCTTTCTCTTTCTCTTATTCTTTCATTTTCGTTTCTTTAATTCTTTCCAAGTGCGATGCCGTTATGTTAATCTTATGCTACGACCTAACTGTAGTACCGTTCATCCACTCTCGAGAACACCGTTTTTATTTCTTTTTTATGTATGTATGTGTGCATGTATGCTCACTTACATGAACAAAAAACAAATAATAATAATAATAATAATATTAATGACGATAATTTGTTGACCGATCAAAACACGAACAAAATTGATTCTTATCTATTCGAAGGGAGAAAATTCACGCGATGGTATCGATATACTTCTATAAATTGTTTTCTTTTTTATTTTTTTTTTATTTTTATAAATTATTAATGTTATTATAGAATACAATAATTTTATATATATATTATATTAAATTAATATCGTAATATTATTAATGTACAGTACACTTTAATGCGATAATATTAAAATACAATTTTAATTTTTCATCGTGTCAAATCATATAAAAATATTACGATACTTTGATGTTATCTAGATGAATTACAGTATTTAAAATTTATTTATTAAATAACTATTATGAATATTCATGTATCCATTTATTTGGATTTTATTTTTTATATTTTCTAAACTTTAATATTTATAATAATCTATGATAATATAGAGTACCAGTGTATCACGATAATAATATTTTATTAATTACATATTGTTTTTGTGAAAAAAAAAAACAAAAAAAGAAAATAATATTACGGTAATTAGATGCTATTTAAAAATAATATTTTCCATCTATTTTCATCAAAGATTCAAAAATATATGAAAAGTTTTATATGTGACTTTTATTACCGAAGAAGGTTACCTGACTCCCTTCTCTCCCTCACCCCCTATGATATATTTTATGACATCGTGTTATCCGTATTTAGAAAATGTTTTTCCCGAATGATAATAATGGTCGTAACTCAACGTTAAAAAAATATCAAATTTTCGTGGCTAACGAACTCGCGTGAAATTTATGCCGTTGTCCCTGTTCTACTCCCCTTTTATGTTTACCGTCTATGGATTTAAAATAAACGATCTGGAAGTGGTGTATAAACCGTATACCAGATTCCATGGTTGAAGTAACTCGCTTGAATTTCTGGAATGTAGAAAACTTATATCAGTCTTTGTCAGAAGTGCAATGATAATTAACAAAATTGACTAAATTAAAGAATATATACGCATTTACACACATACACACCCACACACACACATAATACGGTATTCGTCATCATATCGTTTCTTGTCTTTTCATTATATTATATTTCATTTTATAATACTTTTCATCACATTGCATTTGAGAATAAAAACGAAATATCAATGCGTAATACGATTGGTATTCCAACTATTAAATTATAGGATATGTAAATAAAAGTATCTACGTGTCATTGAAAATTATGGAAAATTTTTATAACATTGTTGATCAATAGGAAATGAATTTTTATAATGTTAAAAAAAAAAAGGAGGGAAAAGAGAAAAAGAAACGAATCATCGTTTTTTTTTTTATCGTTTACAATTCTTCATTTCTTTGATACGAACAAAAATATTTGATTCGAATAAAAATTCTTCGTTTCTTTTGATTTGAATTAATTTATTGTTTTTTTCTTTTCTTATTTCGAATTAATATAAACGTTTTTATACGATATATAACTTAACTATCTTTTTTTTTCTTTTTTTATCGTACGATACTAATAATTATTTTTTTTATTCACAATATAAAAGAATATATATGGTTGTATATTAATCCCTGAGGTGTGCTTATGTAAACCAGACAAATATCGTTTTCACAAACAAGACGAACCGCATTCCAAAAATCCTGTTTTAGAACATGGAAATCTAATTAACCTATGGTCAAATGCTCGCCAGAAGAAGAAATCTATTATAGTGGTAGAAATTAATGAGTTTGATTGGCACCAATGCGTACGTACCTTACCCACGTACCATGAAACACGTATTATTCGTATTCGACGTATAAGGTATAAAAACCGTATGAGGCTTTACGCGGATCCCTTTAATCTTTCGGCATCGAATCATCTATTTTAACGTGGGAATCGTAGAAAATGTCTGATTTCATGTTGAAAGTTTTGTTAAAGTTATATAAAAAATTTTAATGAATATTCGAAACTTGTGAAGGGAGGTTTCTTTTTCAACTATCGGAAGTAATTTACAACGATATATATATATATGTATATTAATTTATTTCTTACAAGTTATATGTTTTCAAATTTTGTTACATTTTCTTTACGTTTACAATATTTTTTTTTAATATTATTTTTTAATCATAGTAGTAAATAAAGGATACTTAAACGTTAGATATTATGAAAAATAATTTTATATATATTTCTTTTTTTTAATAAAAATTTATAAGTGAAAAGCAAGCTTGTATATTGAAATATTTTTCTTGGAATGTTTGCTTTAATTTATTTTATTATTTTATTATTAGAGTAATAATAATATAATAATTAAAAATTTAATAAATAAATTTTGGTTATCGATATTTAAGCAAAGATTAATTCGTTTTGGTCTTTTTTTAATCATATTGAAATAATTCATTGTAAATGAAAAAAATGAAAAAGAATAATAATAAAATAAATAATGAATTAATTAAATATCGTATAAAAATATTTATTTGTGATAAATAAAAGTAACTAATAATATCTGTGGCTCCACCTGAAGAAGATTGACCAATCTCTTTTGAAAAGGAGTTTCACTTTAGTATTACATAGCATAAGCTATAGACACAGGAGTAAAGTAGTATTGCTTGTGTGTGTTTCTATACGTGTATATCTGTTAGTAATGGTAAAATGGAAGGGGTTTAGCAGACGAGAGAGCAAAGCCAGTCTCCCGTGGACCTTCTGCGGATACGTCGACGTGTAATTTTATACTTGGTGTTTAGTTATTTTAAAGTGACAGTTTAGACATCGAATTATGGTACTTGAAAGAAATAAAATATTCTATCAGTTAACAAATGTGTTTTGATTTATCAAAACAATATCATTTTTATTTTGTTTTATATTAACTTTTCGTCAAGTAATAATCGACATCATTATTTCACTTAATTTACATTTTTTAAATAATACTAATAATAATAATAATAATAATAAAAAATTATACTTTTGATAAAAAACTTACTTTTAAATATAGAACAATTGTAAACGCAATTCTTTTAATCTTGATTTTATTAATTGTAAGTGTCAAACTAAAATGTCATCGTTGTTTCGAAAGGAAATAGTAAATTACGCGCCGTTTGATCAACTCTGAGGTGATTTTTCTATTAAAACTATGTGCATTTTAAAGCTCGAGCCTTGAATTAATCATACGGAATATTGTCGGAAGATGACGATTAAGTATAAGAATACATATATACATATAGATTTTCTTCTTTTATCGTCCTATGTTAACTCAACGCTGTGTCTTGTGTCATCGTGGAAATAATTATTGAATAAATAAATAAATCTTGATATTTATCTATATGAATAAAATTATTTGAACGGTTTTCGCATTAATTTTAACGTCAATGAAAATTATCGGTAAACCGAAGAACCGGTAAAGTCACCGATGACGACACATAAAAGAAAGTCTAATTAAGTAACACTCGATGTCGTCGAGTAACTTGAAAGTCGATATCCACGAAAGACTCCTTTTTCCCCATAGGAGTTGGTTTCATCTTCTTAAAAGGACGAAAAAAGGGGGGGTAGACTAGGATACTCATTTCGTTTACAAAATATAATATCGATCTTCTTTTATTCATTTCAAAATCAAATCTTTTACACGTACATACGAAATAAATATTTTGTAGTATGTCTCGATTGATATTCAATCTACAATATTATCGATATTTTACGTTTATGTTACTTATTTATATTGATCAAATGATTGATTTTTAATAACTAAATTTATATATATAAGTATATATTTCTTTTTTTTTTCTTTTTTTACAATTGAATAGAGATAATAGTCTAAAATAGATATCTAATAATAATAAATAAAACATAATTTGTAGATATATATATATATATTATTGAAATAATATTAAATAATTATAATTGTTATATATAAAAATATCAAATAAAGAAAACCAATAACAAATTTGAATGCGACATTTTCATTTGAATTTAGCAACGTTCTCTGTTCACAAAATGTATTTTTCTAAATTTTATTTATAAAAAAGAAAAAAGAGATGAAGAAGGGGTGGAGGGTTAAGGGGAGAGACATTCACCCTTTTTCCTTTTGAAACAGGACATGCAATGCAATTGCAATTCATTCGATCTATTGTTTCGTTCTTTTCTTCTTTCGTAATCGATTAATCGGGCTTTGTTCGTAACGTCAATCGTATTACTTTTTTCTACTTACATACGTACCCGTATGTACATACACGTTCATATAAATAGAAGAATCGCGGTCTCGATAATCGTTAAATCTCTCGATCTTTCGCGATCGTTGCATCTTAACTGGTCAGAGTTATAAATAAATGATTAAAAATAATTATCCACTCTAATAAAGTAAATTTTTCAATCTTGTCACGAGGATGATGATGATGTCGATTACGAACTTTCATTTAGTATTCGTTTAGTATTCTTGTTATTATTATTATTATTTATTATTTATTATTTTTTTTTCACGGTAAATATTGGGTTAGTGGAAAAAGAAATGTCAGATTTTTGGCCACAGTTCAATGGGAAAATCTGACATTATTTTTTCACCAACTCAATATTACGTCCTATTTTACAGGTATATAACACGCATACATATAAATGCATAAACACCGATTAAATATACTATCTCATAAGAAAGGACAATAGAAAACTACAAAAGTCAAAGTCGTATACCTCGAATAGTGCCGGTCATTCTAAGATATAGTATCAAAGTTCATGAATCGCATTAAAATGTCATTAAATGCGATTAAATGTCTGTTCCGATGTAAACGCGAATATAATAATTATTTCCTTGTTGATTGTTTGAAAGAGGATACACGAAAAATTCAACGGATTTTACTTTAATCTTCATTTCTAAACAACGACGACTACGACTACAACTACGAACGAACGACGAGTATTATAAACCGTCGCGTGAAATTTATTTGAAGTCGCGTTGAAGAGAAAAAAAATAAGAAGATGACGACGAACGAAAAAGTGTTGAACTTTATATAAAATTTCTGGCGAATTCACAAGTAGGGTGACTGATATTACTTGCTCTCTTGGAAGAAGAACCTTTCGTCGGTCAGAGATCGATGCACCAATAAAATAAACGAAAAAGAGAGAGAAAGAGAAAGAAAGAAAAAGAGAGAGAGAAATCGAGAAACGAAATAGATTGTTGTGAGATTATAATTGCAGTCATGATCACGGATTGGGTAAGATCGTTTGATTCCAATTGTTAATTAATTACGAATGAGTTTATTTTTAATAAATTCGTGGTCATCCTATTATCTTTAATCGTTTTCGTTACGGTACAAGCGTGTATCCTAGTTAAAGGCAATGTTTTAATGGAATTAATTAGGCTCTAATTAAACAAAGAGATGGGTTCTATATTTAAAAGACTTTTAATTATTGGATCAGCGTTATTTAAATATGTTTAATCAATATTTTAAATAAGAGAGAGTTTGTTAAGTATTTATAACAGAATACGATTTTATTTATATTTGATTATATTTTTTTTTTAACAAAGTACTTACACCATTATTAAATATACCAATATATAAATACAAATAAAAGAAAGTATATTTTTTTAAATAATTGTTATATTTTGTGTAAAGTATACGAGTTTAAAATGGAATATATGTATATATATATATTTTTTTCTTTTTTTTTATATCTTTTTTATTACAAAAGATAATAAACTTATTTTCCTTCTTATTGGTTTCTTTTCTATAAAAATTTAAGTATATCGCAAGTAAAGCGGTTTGATGATTCATTGCAAAGGCTATTGTAATGCATAGACATAATATACATAGATATACATATATATCGATTAAGTTTGTATATGTATAGACGCTTCGTTACAAAGTGCGTAGGTGCATTGAAAAAGTTGACTCTACGTGAAGTAATCTCGGACAGCAATGAATTCGCCGATGTGTCATGCTCCCTTTATCCCGCGATACTCTCGCGAAAGTCCCATTGATGGCAACTTCCTATAATCTATTCTAGCTGTTCCATCATTTATGGGTAAACGTTTTATTTGAAATTTTCTTTCTTTTCTTTTTTTTTAACGAAGTGTAGCAACGATGGAAAGTATATTGTTATTTATTTTTTTCTTCTTTTTTTTTTTTTTGCAATAATACGTTAAATAAAACTATTTATAAATTGATGCAAAAAATAAGGATACTTAAATTGTAATGTATTTGATCAAGATTATAATTCGATGTATTATTATTTTATCATCACCAATGATGGTATATAATTAGCAAATTATTACAGTATACTAATTAATAAATAATAAAATAATAAATAAACAATTATTTATCAATAATTGATATTATATTTAATATAAAAGGAAAGAAGAAAAAAAAAGATCTTCAGTAATATAATGCCGTTTAATTTTCGTCGAAGAAACTACCGAACGAATGAAGCTCTCGAACGGCATTGTTTTCCTTATCGAGTTTGTGTTTAATCGTACGCGCGACGAAAATGAATAAGGAACGGACGTATGAAAGTATTATTTTACACTGCACGTAAGCATTTTTAGCTACCTATAATATAATAGTTAGCTATCTATCTAGCAAGCTAGTTGGTAAGCTCTTTTTTCGTATCGAGTTGTTTAGTGTGAAATCGACCGGCCGGCCGTTCGCTGACAGTATTTAGCCACGCATTGATATCTCTTTTGGTTTCTATCGATTCTTCAAAGTTTCGATGCATTGCATCTCGGACATGTGGATTAGATACATTTTCTGTGTGAGTTAGATCAATTCATTGAGGAAAATAAATTATGATTGTTCAATTTTAATATTTTTATATAAACAACAATTTGTTTAATAATTTGATGAAGTTATACAGAAGTCTTATTGATTGTAATATAAATATATATATAATAACAATTAGGCGAAACTACGAAGAAGCGCGTATTCCATTATTTTGTTTAAAATTTATTACTCCTACGAACGTTTCTCTTATATTATATACAATTTATATATATTAATAAAATTATAAATAACAGAAAACTGGATTAAGGAATTGCTCTAAGATATTTTCGCTAACTTTCGACTGACCTTGTGATTTACCCATTTCCGGTTTCTTTAAATTAATTATGTGCTATATAATATCATTGGGCTTTATAAAATGGAACTTATGGACCCATATTTATTGTCAAAGTTAGATATCATTATTTCAAGGTTTAGTATAATAATCATAGCTTCAAAATTAGAAAATATATTGAAAATGTATTATACAATGTATTGAAAGTTAAAATATTCCTGACAATATAATATCTTTATATTATTTAAAAAATTTGTTCGTAGTGTTATGTACGTTATGTTATGTTGCTATGATTCATTTTGTAGATTATTTTTAATAACAGTATGTGTCATACGATCTTGCATTTACAGTATTTTTTGTAAACGTTCAGAAAATTGGTATTTTTTTTAAAGAACATTTTCGTTACGAAGATAACGTAATCGCTTTGACGTAAAGTGTAGAACCATTTACGAATAAATGATTCAAATATCCTCAATAAATTTTCTATGTCATTGGCGTATTTGAAAGTAACGAAGGTTAATTCTTTGTATTATATTTGTCTTGGATAACGTTTCAAGAAAAATATATTCGCACATAAAAGAAAGATTAAAATAAAAAAAAGAAGAAGACTATTTTCACATTTTATTCATTTTTATGTTGTAGCTCGAGTCATGGTTTACCCGACCCAAAAAATCAGGTCGTGGGGGTGGAGTCAGGAGTGGTGCGGATAATAATACAATGCCTCGACCACACTCTGGCGATGATTTTAATGAGATCGAACAGCAACGTTGTATTATTGAGAAAATGGATGAGGAAGCTGTTAACGATAGGTTTGAAGAAATGTTGGTGAGTATGAAAAATTAATATTAATATGAAAAATAATTGTAAGTTATATTAAAAATTCGTTGTTGGGAAACTGTATTAATTCGTTAGTTTTAAAAAAGGATTCATCATATTTGTTAGAAATATGTTTCAATGATACGTTAATTAATATAAAATTAATTTTCAATTTGCAGGCCAATATGAATTTAACAGAGGAGAAAAGGGCCCCGCTTCGTCAGCAATCCGAATCAAAGAAGAGAGAGATGTTGGTGTTACATTACAAGGGTAGTATGCAGGAGAATAGATCAAAATTTGATAAACCAGCTGACTATATTCAATACCTAGCTCAACCGGATTTGAGTGTTAACAAGATCCATAATTGTATAGAATCTCTTAGAATTGCATTAACGAATAATCCTTTGAGTTGGGTTCAAGAATTTGGTACGAAGGGATTGAAGCAGGTTTTAGCAACTCTCAACGAATGCTATAGAAAGTGAGTACTTAATTATATATATATATATTATAATGAAGGATAACGCATATATTTCGAATCTCATTTACCACTTGTCTATTTCAATTAAATTCTTCAACTATGCCAAATTAACCAAATCTAATCATTCACTATTTGTTTTATTGCAGTGCCTTCATATATTATGATAGGTAATTTACGTAACTATAAAGAAACGATACTATATTTGCTTGTAATCTTTTCGTTTTTATTTCTTCTATAGCATAATATATATTTCTAGGTTTTATATATATTAGGTCTACCGGAAAGTTCTGTCCGATTTTAGAATAAAACTAAATACAAATTACGGACAGAACTTCTCGGTAGACCTAATATATAAATAGATATTATTCGCTTATATTTATTCATACTTTATAAACAATTAATATGTATGTCAATACGAACATAGATGATTTATAATATGTTATAATAGGGCATAATTTTATGTTATCAGATAGTAGAGATTTTAATTAATTATGGCTTACTAGTTGTTTTTTTCTTCCTTCTTTTATATAGACAAATATCTTAGCACTTATTTATCTTTATGCATGTGAAATTTATTATATATTCCCGCTTGCAAAGCATAAAATATGACCAATAACAATAATTACTTCTTTCGATGATCTCTTTTTTTACTAATTGTTGAATATAATTTATTTATTTTTTTTTTTTTAGCGACAATCGATACGAACGGATTCAATACGAATGTATACGATGTTTAAAAGCTATTATGAATAATACCGTTGGAATAAAGGAGATGTTAGCTCATCACGAAGCTTTGACGATAGTGGCTAGATCTTTGGAACCTACAAAACCATCAGTGATGTCGGAAGCTGTAAAATTACTCGGTGCAGTCTGTTTAATTTCGAGCGATAGTCATAAAATGGTTTTAGACGCTATCACTATGAATGGCGAGTTCAAGGGCAGAGAAAGGTTTTTACCTATTGTACAGGGATTGATGAATAGAAAGAATGAAAATCTAAGGGTTAGTTGTTGTTTAAATAAAATTCATTTTTTATATATTTTAAGCTGGCCAATAAGTAAAATAGAATTTTTAATATATAAAAATGATTATTAGTGTTATTTATTGCAATATAAAAAATATAAAATGTTATTAATAAAATAGTGTTAATTTATTTTCTTTGCAGGTAGTGTGCCTTCAACTTATAAATTCGATAATTAATTCTGCCGAGGATTTAGACTTTCGATTACATTTAAGGAACGAAATAATGCGAGTAGGATTAGCGGATATATTAGAAGCTTTAGAAAAGGATAAGTCAGACGATTTATCTCATCATTTAAGAATCTTCAACGAATATAAGGAAGATGATTACGAATTATTTGTACAAAGATTCGATCACGTTAGATTGGAATTAGACGATGTGAATGATTGTTTCGAGGTAGTTAAAAATATGGTAATGGAAACTTCTGCCGAGCCGTATTTCTTATCTATACTTCAGCATCTATTACTTATCAGGGACGATGCTTTGGTCAGGTAAGTATCGATATAGAAATTAGCAAATATTTTGTTCTTTTTTTCGTCGTAGTATTGCAAATTTGTTTGTAAAACGTTTTGACGATTTTCAGGCCAGCTTATTATAAATTAATAGAAGAATGCGTGTCGCAAATAGTATTACATCGTTCAGGCTGTGATCCAGACTTCAGTGCGACGAAACGCTTTCAAATAGACGTACAACCATTAATCGATACTTTGGTCGAGAAATCTCGAGCTGAAGAGGAAAGACGTTTAATGGAGGTGTCTCAAAAGTTGGAAGAAGCTATAGCTAGTAAGCAAGAGGCTGAGGCGAAACTTCAACACGCGGAAAATAAAATTAAGGAACTCGAACAGGGGGTTGGAAAAACTGGGGGAACTAATGCGGTACGTTGTACGGTATTAATACGGAGTCTTAACAGTCTTTTTGTTTTTTTCTTTTTTGTTTTTTTTTTTTTTATATAAAGTGATAGATGAACAACAATAATCTAATGTTGGATTAATGTGGGTAGAAAGCGAATTGTCCAATAGTATCACCACTGATATCTGGAACGAATGTACCGCCACCACCACCACCACCTCCACCACTTCCAAACTCAATTGGACCACCGCCACCACCTATGCCACCTGGAATGGGTGGTATGCCACCACCACCACCACCTCCATTGCCTGGAACAAAAGGACCACCTGGTATGGGAGGTCCTATGCCTCCACCGATGCCAGGGATGGGTGGTCCTCCACCTCCTCCTATGATGGCTGGAATTACATCCATGATGCCATCGTTACCTAATGGATTGAAACCTAAGAAAAAGTGGACGGTTGAGGGTCGATTAAAAAGGCCCAACTGGAAGGCAGTTAGTTTTCTTTTTAATATTTTCTTTTATTTTAGATATCTGATATCAATCAAATGTGTTACAAACTTTTTATCTTTTATCTTGTAGATATCACCGCATCAGTTGACGGAAGAAGTATTTTGGACAAAGGTGCAAGAAGAGAGATTAGCTGGTCCGGAAATACTCGATGGTTTAGCACAAAAATTTTCATCTAGACCTAGTGGCAAGAAACTCGACGACGTTGTAGATAAGTGTGTAGAATTTTACCGAAGAGTATTTAAACGATTAAAGAACATTATATGGTGAATTTTAATGTATTATTATTTTTAGATCGGCAACAATAAAGAAAGTTAAAGATCTCAAGGTTCTAGATAGTAAAGCAGCACAAAATATATCGATACTTCTTGGAGGTACATTAAAGCATATGTCCTACGAAGATGTCAAGGCGTGCTTATTTAGATGCGATGGACCAGTTATCTCGGATAACATACTGCAAGGATTAATTCAATATTTACCATCACCGGACCAATTAGCCAAATTCCAACTCTACAAGGATAATTATGATGACTTGACGGAAGCTGAACAATTTTGTGTTACGGTAATTATAGATAATTGAGTTGTTAACAAGCCAAAACAGTTAACATCTTATTAAATAAAAAATAAATTTTTACAAATTTTAATGCCAAAACATTTTTACTTGATTCTTTAATAATGACTTTAAAATTATTTAATAATAACATTTTGTATAGCTCTGGTTGTAACACTAAATTATATGACAATATAAATGCAACTTTATTTTATGTTTTTTTTTATAGTTAATCATGTTGGTAAAGGAGCGACTGATTTGACAATTAGATTTTGTATTTTTATATTTGTTACTAACGTATATTTTTATTACCAGATATCAACGATCAAAAGATTATTACCTAGGCTGAAGTCATTGAGCTTTATGCTCAGATACGAGGAATTGGTACAAGACATTAAACCTGATATAGTAGCAGGGACAGCAGCTTGCGAAGAGGTTAAAGGAAGTAAAAAGTTTGCGAAGATTCTCGAACTGATTTTATTGTTCGGAAATTATATGAACTCCGGAGGTGGAGCTTCTGGTCAAGATTTTGGTTTCCAGCTTAGTTTTCTTACCAAGGTTTGTGGATGGTTGAATTGATGTATCAGATAATCTCAAAAGTTTCTTAGTAAATTTTACATGGACATAATATTTTTTATTTTTTGTTATTTTACTGATTTATTTATAATTCATATAGAGAAATGTAAATAGAGCAGAAAGAGTCGTATATAATTCAGTTATAATAATATAAAATTAATAATATTGTTCGCGTAAAATTTACTAATTGTAAGAAATAGCAAGAAACTTTTGGGATTACCACCTAATGTACATAAATTTTTAATTATTCTTTTTTCTTTTATTTGTTTCTTTTAGTTGACGAGTATAAAGGCTGCAGACAACAAAGAAACTCTTATGCATTATTTAGTATCTACAATAGAGAGGAAATTCCCAGAATGTTTGAGTTTTACTGAAGAATTGGCTCATGTAGATAGAGCTAGTCGCGTCTCTTTAGATAATGTACAAAGAATACTTCGTCAAATGGATTCTAACATACGAAATCTTGAACAAGATCTTGCTAACGCTAGGATTCCTCAATGTGACGAAGATCTATTTTCGGAGGTCATGACTGTATCCTTTCTTTGATACTAACAGATAATTAAACATTTTTTTTTTTTTAATTTATTAACGTAATTGCCTTAACACGAAATTAATCTAAACGTAGCCGTTCGCAAAGAAAGCAAGAGAATCTTGCGAAGTTTTGAAGAATATGTTTAAAAATATGGACGTTCTTTACACCGAAATTTCTGTATTTTTCTGTTTCGACAAACAGAAGTATACAATTGAAGAATTGTTTACTGACATAAGGACGTTCAAAGATGATTTCATGGTAATTAAACGGACAAGATTAGGCCATTTCATAGGTCAAAATGATTAATTATTTTTATAAAAGTTTTTTTTAATATTTTCTATTTAAGCTATTTATTGATCAATCCAGTGAACTGCGGTATCAAACGAGTTTTTATTATTTGAATTTTGATAACGCGTTAAAAATTTTGCGTATATTATTTTTATGTAACTTGTTTCCTCGTATACCGTGCTAAATAATAACATACGGGAAATCCTCGCATTTCAGAATTAAATTTTCCTTTAATTGAGATTTACGTTGTTATCTTCATTGTTACCGATTTCTTATGTTATGTAATTGTTTCGTTATTTTATTGTCGATCATATCGTTAAAAAACATTGGTTTCTTTTTTTTTAAAGAAAAGAATTATTTAAAAAAAAGTAAAATCATGGTTATACTAGGAAAATTTCCATACAAAATGATTTCCCATAACGCAAATTAATGCAACACGTAACGTATTAACTTTTTATATTTAAAAAAAAAATATATGAAAAAATAATTTTTATTGTCATTAACTAAAAGAAAAAAAAATGATACGAAAATGTAAGTAAATGTATGAATTTTCTCAAATTTGTTGTTTTGTGTAGTTAATCGATTTGACATAAGAGTGGCTTAATTGATATTCGTACGACACTTGTAAAATAAAAATATATGACTTAAATTTGATTTGATTTAAGTTGATTTGTTAAATATTTTTAGCAAGCACAAAAGGAGATGTTAAAGTTACGAGAGGCGGAAGAGAAGCAAAGAAGAGCAAGAGAAGCGAGAGAAAAGGCGGAAGCTGAGAAGGCAGCACGAGCAGCAAGAAAGAAAGCTCTTGTTGACATGAACGCTCATGATACTCAAGAAGGTGTTATGGATAGCTTGATGGAAGC
This sequence comes from Mischocyttarus mexicanus, assembly GCA_023678845.1. NCBI lineage: Eukaryota > Metazoa > Arthropoda > Insecta > Hymenoptera > Vespidae > Mischocyttarus > Mischocyttarus mexicanus. Next base: position 4,018,603 of record JACGTP010000002.1, on the reverse strand, counting down.
ACTTCGAACCGGTTCTGCTTTTAGTCGGCCAGATCAACGTCGCAAGAGGCAAACACGCATTGCTGGTGGTAAGCTTCTTAAGTCTTCACGTGGGACGTCGTAACATCCAAATGATACCGATAATTATAATCGGTTCGATAACCTACGGTAAATCGATTGAATCATATAATGATGGTATAGGTGAATCATACAAATCATTTTTTAAGGTACACCATAAGTCTTGGATATAATATTATTGAAAAAGTTATTTAAAACGGTGTTACTACAAGATTTTACATAGGGGTCTCATTTTAATTGTATCTATATTAAAAGTACAAAAGAACAACAAATTTGTCAAATGAGTCTTTAATTACAGGTACACTAGACGATACATCATTTAATTTAATCACAGAAGAGAATCAAAGTCCTAAACAGTCATTCGTTAATTCTGTTTATACACCTGAAACGAACGTTGGGATTAATTTTTTAAAGAAGCAATTTCTTACTGGCTACGCACGAATACTTACACCGGTTAAACCAAAACGCGTAATTATTACTAAAAGATATAAGAAAAATGTAGTAGTTCAACGTCCTATTGTCAATCGTAAAATAGTTAATAAAAATCATAGAAATATAAGACGATGTAAATCTTCTGGATATTTACCAAACAAAATGTCTGTAATTAACAAACAATTTGGTAATCCTTCAAGTAGAAAGATCAGGAACGTTTTTTCAACAATTGTTTCTCCGGAATTAAATTTCGATCGCAATGATATAAAAAAATTATCCAAGTCTTTTGATTCTTTACTAACAATAAATACGAAAAAAGCAGGTTTTTCTTCGTTTAAATTAACACGTAGAAATAATTTGGAAAATATTACTGACAATATCGATGAAACTCAAAATAATATGTCGTCAACGAGATTTCCGACTGACCTAAATTTTACTCGTGTGCATCCACCTCCTTATGTTACTGCCGTTATTAGAAAATCAGAATGTTCTAAACCTACTGAGATCAATAGTCTTGCTTTATCAGTACCGAATAGAATTCCTTTGAAAGAAACTATGAAAAATAATAATGCTAATGATTCAACGTTGTTAGAGGTAAAGAAAAATTTGGATTTTAATTTTCATGACGTTGAGAATATTTTTGAAAAGCTTTCTGTTGGAATGGATAAAAATTATACCTCTATAGAGGAAAAGATGTACATTTTGAAAGCTTCGGATATTAAACAAGGGATTTATTAAATATTGGACATACTTGAAACAAAGTACATGAGATTTTACAATATTCTATTTAAAAATGTACAAAACCTTTTTTTACGATCTTTTTTTTTTATCTTTTATTTATTATTTATTTATTTTTTGAGACGATAAGACTGATCGAAGATGTATATATATACTTTTTCTAATATGATAGGAGTATCCCTTATTAACAATCTACGAATATGCTTGTGTACCAGACTTATTTATGACGATTTATTAAAATGAACAAATTGCAAATATAATATTTTTCTAATTTTGAAAAAAAAAAAAATATGCAATTATGGTTTTTAAAACGACCAATAACAATGTGAAATATAATGAGACTTGTACATGGACCGCACACATTAATGTCAATCAATAATTGTACGAGCTGCTTTTGTAATGTTTGTTAATTAAATACATGCAAGTCATTTTTCATTGTTCCATAAATTTCCTTGTAATTTTTATAAATCATTTTCTCTTTTATTAAAATCTCACCATTGTCGAATTAATGTTCAATAAATATTTCTTGCTCGATCGGTAATACAGTAAAATGTCTTTTTTTTTTTCTTTTCTTTTTTTCTTCTTTTTTTCCCCTCTTTCATTGTTTATATTACTTCTAAAAGGGGTTGACTTAGGCTGTTATTTTTCCTCATTCTATATTAATAAATTCTCTGTATAGGGCACATAAGTTCTAAAAAGCTCATAAACATTTCAATTCAAGTCATCAAGAATTTTATTTTCATTTTTACAGCAGAAAGGAGAGCACAACTCAATAGGAGTAGATCGCGAACAGGGCTAGTAGTTGGATCTGGTTTGCTTGGAAGAGAACCATGAACGTAAGAGTTTATTTTTATTTATCTTATAATACAAACTCTAAACACCAATATAATAGAAACGAAGAAACAATCAATACTTCTTAGCGTATATAAATTTGTGATTATTTCAAGTTTATTATACATTTATTTATTAATTATATTATTAAAGGATATATAATATTTAAAATATATAATAGCTAAAACAAAAATCATTCTTTCAGAAACCTTATAAGTTGAGCAGCAGTAATATACCAGAATGTCAGATTTCCGTCCTAAATTTGATGCTGTGATGGTTTTACACTACAGTTATGTTTGGAATACCAGAGGCAACTTAGATAGGAGAGAAAACATGGTGTTTTCATCCATCACGACGCAAGAGAGATATCGTGTCCAATTATAATTCGTTAATAATAGAATCGTCGGTTGGTAATAAGTTCGATAAAGTTTTCCTTATATACTTCGATATTATCCGAGTACAATGTTTCATCTTTTAATTCGTACATGTAATGTAATTTTTACACCTTTAAATATTGAGATCTATGAATTCATATCTTAGAAAATCAGAAGAGAAAAAAAGAAAGCAACAGTTATAACTGTGCTATGTCGAATAAACATTTCATAGTTATTTTATGAGATATACCTATTGATATATAATACAATGCTACTTATCTCGGTGTCAGGTCTTTTAATACGGAGAAATTAAAAAAATATATTTTAGAGAAAAAAGATTTTTGGCCATAATTCAATGAGGAAGATCCAACATTTTTTCTTTTTTTCACCGATCTAAATATTCGACAAGTAGGAATCGACTATCTGGTGCATAGTTATTTTCTTCTAATTACGCTTTCTAAAAATTTATTTATTGCTGTTAGAAAGCGAAATATATCTCATTGTAAATCGAGTCATCGGTCGTACAAAAAATATTTGTGTATATATTTTTCATTATTTTATCTTTTCTTTTTTCTTTTTTTTTGTAAAATGTGCTTGCACGAGGACATTGAATAATAGGTATGATTTAAAGACGATTGATAAATTTGGTGCTTGATAAAAATCTGTAAGGATAAATCTTTTCAAAACATCTTGGTAATCAATCAAATTTAATTAATTTTAATCGAGTTTAATTTTGTAATAACCAAAGATCAAGTAGCATTTCTTTGTCATTGTCTCAGCCCTTATGAAGATGATTATAAAATTCAAACGTTGTTTCAACAACGTTGATGTAACGATAGTTTTGTCGTCCTAGTGATATTTAAACACTCACATTAATACATACGCGCGAACATACCTCGACATACTTGTGCAAAACGTTATTCCGTATTGCCAATATATTTTATACCTATAATAGTATACATGAGCATAAGTTTTGTAAAGATGTAATTGCAATGTTTCTATTATTGTATAATATTAGATAAAGTTGAACAATTAAAAGATTACTATAAAGTAATCATTCAGAAGAAATTGACGTCTGTATATATACGTTCGTCTTTATTCCACTATATCATAGTGATAATAGAAACAAAAAAATGTGTTCTTAATTATTACTAAATAAGACAAAGTATACATAATACACACACAAAGAGAGAAAAGGAACGCGTGCTCCTAATTGCGCACGTATTTTGTGATATATGCAATTGTTTTTTCTATTTAACGAAAGGATTATTTACATTATAAGAAGGAAAAACAGGTGTTTTCTATTATTCTTTCTTGCAATGTAACATTCATTTGAAAGTATTGCATTTATAGGGAAATGTTCAAATATAGTCTTGCAAGTCGATATTCAGGTTTTATTTTTTTTTTTCTTCTTAAATGTGAATTAAACACTGGTGCAAGTTCCAATCAAGTGAAATGTTTGTACATAGCTGCTAAGTCGTCTAACTCTAACGAGAGGGCACAAACTTTGCATTTTATAAATTGCTGAATATAATGTAAATGTAAATATATATAGAATACACAATGTGTTTAAGGATAAGTAGAGAAATTAATTAGAATATAGAAAAAGAACGTTTTGCTCTGATTGGTATAATCATTAGGATGATAAGTACCATTTTTTCGGTAACACGGTGCCAAATTTCAGATTATATATATATATATACATATTTCATAGAATAATGGATATATTCATCTTTTTCATTACTTATTTTTAAGATATTAGTTTATTTAACGATACAAATCTTATATAATCGTTCCTACAAAAATTTCTATATAATACACAATTAAATTTATTTTTCGAATCTCAAAACTCGTACAAGATAAGAATTGTTCATATTGTAGTTTAAAATATTGAATTTAAGGAAAAAATTGTATTTATACTGTGAATATGTGAATTTTAATAATAATTATGTATTATTATTATTATTATTATTATTGATACACAAAACATTACCGATTTTATTCATTAGATATTCCAGATATGTAAACGTAATTAGGTTTATTAAAACGTCGCTACACCGAGAAATGAAAAGTAAAACTAAAAATCAATATTGCTTTATTAATAGAATTGCTATATATTGTTTTTTTTTATTTCAAAATATAAATTTTTAGTTACAGTGTCGTTAAAGATGTATGAGCTTAGGATAGGCTTATTAAATATTTTCCGAGAAAATATTTATAATTTTTTCATCCGATAAAGCGATTTTTGAAACATTTTGTATTTTATATATATATGTTACATTATAATTCATATATAATTTATTCATGTAAGTGCCGGTATAATTTTTATAGTAGACTAAGTTAATAATTTGTAAAAATTAATTTCATAATTTATTTTATATACAATACAGTTACTTATATTAGAAAATAAATGATAAAATTAATATTCATAATTTTTAGACTTAGCCCGTTATCATAATTTTGGACATACACACACATATTACATGTGAATAAAAGTAGGAGTTTAAATAACTGCGACGTTAAAAGAAAACTGAGAAAACGTATGTTTTGTATCTCCTCTTACAAGAGTAAGTTACTTCGTACTTTTTCTCAATAAGGATGGAAAGTGAAAAGCGCGAGAAATCCTGTCTGGTTAAATACTTCCAATAATGGAAGGAAGAAATTGCCGTTTTTACGAAAACTACGGTGGCGCGAGTAAGGAATGATTGTGAACGTTTAAAAATGTATATTTGCAATCGAAACTATCTAATTACTATCTACATGGTATTTTTAATTAAACGAAGGACGCTACGAGCAATATATCGTAGTTCTAATTAACGTTTACTTATCTAAATTTCCTATCATTACCATACACATTTACATTTTATAATTCTCGTATAATATTATAATCATGTTATCAATGATTAATCATATAATTTTTGTCATGATTGACTAATCTTCGATAATTTTGCAAACACTAATAATCATTTCATCTCTACTTAAAAATAACGCGAAATAAACAACGTGACGCAAGACTTGGGAACCCGTAATGTTGAAAACACGATGTTCGGAAATTTTATTTCGGTATTTCGAAAAAATAATTAAGAACCGAGTGAATTATCGAGAGTTTTTGCGGATAGTTGAAAAAAAATATCTTTTTTAAATGTTTCCTTTTCGCGAGTAAAATACGAGCTAATGGGAAGACCCTGTTTATGATGACGTCATCGAAGAGAAGATTCCTAAGTTATTTAAAAAAATGGGCGCGCAATGTAATTTACATAAAAAGAGAATTAAAAAAATCGATCTCGTTAAACTCTATTTTCTTCGATAAATCGTTGGTGAATTGGTGATCGTATCGAGAATTGCATCGATCATTCTTTTGTCGCTTTCGTTCATGTATATAACATGGCCGTTACGTTTGTTCGACCAGTTTCACGTTTTTCGCTTTTCAAAGTTTAACTTCGTGAAACTTCGTGAAACTTCGTTTCAACAAACCAATCAGAACGGTGGTGTGTTTAAGCAGGTGTTTGTGTCTAATAACACTTATATACAAATCGGAGCAGCAGCCGAATTTTTCGGTGGGGTAGTCGTTCCTTTGTCAGTCCTTGTTCGGTCGTTATACATAAAAAATCGCACGGTAAATAAATATATATATTAATTAAAAAGCTTAAGCTTTAGTCCGTTTTAACTGAAGATATTTAAATTTTACATCTTTACAATCGATCATTCGAAAATAATGAAAAGACAAATAAAGAGAAGAGAGAGAGAGAGTATAGTTGTTTTTGATTATTTGAAGAATAAAAAACCGTTGAAGAAGCAAATTTATATTTCGAGATAAGAAAACATTCGATTTATGTATTTATGTGTATTGTTAACTTTTCATCAGGGACACTGGCACGCACGGGGTACACGTTGTTTATTTCAAAGCTTAAATATTTATTACAAAAAAAGAAAAGAGAAAATAAATTGTAACGAATTTTAATCCATTGCTATATGAACGATATTTTGAATTAAATTTTAATTATTCGATTTTTTGAAGAAAATAAAATATATATATATAATATAATAAATATTTATACAAAGAAAAAGAAAGAAAAGTGAATAATAGTAATTGTTAAGAAAAGTAATTCTTATCTTTTTCACGTTTTTTTTACTCAATGGACCAATTAAAAGCAAATGAAATATTATCAAATATATAATGAAATTATTATTAAACAAAATTCTTATTAGACATAACAAACTTGTATATATATACTATATCTTATACTATTAAGTTGACCGAAAAATAATGTCGTTTCTGGGCATATCAATATTTGTTTATCATTTATAAGCTAAACAGACTTTACTTCTAAGTCATGTCAAAGAAAAATAAATAATTACATTACTTTCCGGTCCACTTAATATATGTATGTAAATATATATAAATATTTAAACTAATCCGAAAAAATATAAATAACAAGCAACGCAAAAAAGAAATAATTAACGAATATTCGATTAATTAGAATCGAATTGATTTTTGATTAGTTATATTGGTTCCTAGAATTATATTTGAATAGAAAATATATCCTTTGTTCGGTTTCGTGCGAGTAGCAGTGTTCGAACGGAGATCGAGATTGGCGGGAATTGAGCAGCCAGTTAATATACTTGCCGGTTTCGTAGTAGTAGTACTAGTGTAGTAGTAGTAGTGCCGTAGTAGTAGTATTATATAGTAGTAGTAGTAGTAGTAGTAGTAGTAGTAGTCGTTGGTCGGAAAGGTACGAACGTTATGCTCGGCTCGGTGGTGGCACTTGTAGTTCGATGCCGGAGACCGTTCAGAGTTGACCGTGCGCGCGCGCGCGCAACACCAGCAGACGTTTTTACCTGCCAGTTCTCGATCGGAGTTTCCTTTGACTCATAATCGTTTCTTCTATCGTTACCTCTGTGTTATTATATTGTTCCTTTTTCTTCTTCGAATCTTCTCATATGTGTTTTTAGTTATCTACCATTACAACAATAGTGGATTTTCGTTAAGGAAGGATAGAATGCTAAGGATACCATGAACGTACCCATCGTGTCAGGCGACATCGCGGACGACGATGATTACAAGCCACGTTTCGTTAGGGTAAGTTTATATTTGTTTAAATAATCTTTATTCCCTCTCCTTTTTGTTTTTTTTTTATTGCTTCTCTCTTCTCCCTTTTTTTTTCTCTTCCTATTCCGATAATAATTGATATTTGGTTAATCATTTATTTTCGATCTTTTATTCGTCTTCGTCATCGTGTTAAGATTCATCTTTGTTTGATTTTTAATATCGATTGATTTAAATCAACAGTTTATATACGAATTGCGTATTTGTGAAATTTTTGTTTTTAAGTATGTTTGCAAAAATTAAATTGCTGTTTTATTTCTGTTTTTTTTCCCCCATTGTTTATCATAATTTTAAGATTGAATATTATAAGATTGAAACATTACTTTTTTATTAATGATAATTTTAGTTATTTTTTTATTATCTTTTTCTCTCTTTCTGTATATATATTTATCGTTAAGTGAATTTTTGATTTAATTGTAATATCGATCGGTTGGCTAATCGGGTGGATGGTTATGCGAAATTGATGAAATTGTTTTTTTTTTTGATTTATGAAATAAAATTTGCGTAGTTATGCAATTTTATAAAAGAAAAAGAACAAAAACAATTTGGAATAACTTGTTGTTCTTATTACGCGATAAGTTAATACCAATATATTATGGAGGTATTTAATTATATCGTTTCTGTCATTGTGTAATAATAGTTAACTGTAAGATTCATTAGTATATATGTCTAAACGTATAATACTAAACGTATAATACTAAACGTTTCACCTTTTTAATTACTTAAGTACCGTGTACGCAAAATTATTTGTTATTTTGGAAACGAATAAATATATGCGAACAATATACGCGTATAAGTACTTATTTATTATATTTGAATTTGATATTTTTCGTTTGTTTCTTTTTTCATTAAAATCGATGACACAATAATTTAACAACTTGCTTGTTATTCCTATTTATTATTATCGAAGTAACATTGTATTCAATATTAAGCACCGTTAACGTCTCTTGACGTTGTCGTTCCAATCAATCAGCTGCCTTTTCGCATCTAATTACAATAATTTTCTCGAGATAGATTTATTAACGATAATGCATCTTCTTTTTATTTTTTTTTTTTCCAAAAAAGAAAAAACACATTTCGTTTATAATCTATAACTAAACAGCTACAATGATAAACTATTCACGTTGATCGCAAGTATAAACTGGGTTATAAAATTCTCGAGTAGTGTTCCGAAGAAGTAGAATAAGTGCAATTTAAAAGTATAAATCGTGCTATATTAATCTTCTTCTTCATGTACCATTTCCATTTCGGAGGTTGGCTATCATCATTGCTATCCTGATTTTAGAAGCTGTTGCTTTGAATAGGTCAGATGACTTGACTTTAAACCATTCTCGCAAATTCTTGAGCCAGGATATTTTTCTCTTTCCAATAGATCTTTTTCCCATAAATTTTACTTGGATTATGAGTTGTAGAATCTTATACCTTCGGTCTCTCATGATGTGATCGAGATATTGTAATTTTTTATTTACTATATTAATAACAATATTTAAAAATTTCTATAACGACATTGAATGAAATTAAAAATTTTAAACGTCGTTAAATAATTTTATGATATTTCGATTGGCGTTGATATTTAAATGGATTCCAATGATATTTTCTTGAAATCGAAGATGTATATCTGATGATTCGATAAATTTTATTTACTTCACCCTCTTTTACTTGTCCGTTGTTACTTACTTCGGAGATAGGAATGAAAATTCTAAGCGGTCATTATCGAATGGCGCAAGGAAGATGAAGAAGAATTTCCTTTCACTCGGAGGTATCTGTATAAGTTTTCTAAACGTTTACACACCGAGGATATTCCTTTTGAGTTTGTCACGTATTGTCATAAGAATTTTCATCGAAAACAAATGGGAAGAAAAAAATGTTAAACATTAAAATAAATCGAATAAATATGTGTATTTGTGTTTATAAAAGATATTATACGCAAGATATTTAATTTTTACAATGAAATGTAATTGTTTTTTTATACTAAACGATAAAAAAGAAATATATATAAGACAAATAATAAATTAATTAGTTGAATATTTAAATCAATGTATAAATATTTTCATACACACATATATATGCAAGCTATATTTAACAACGTGTAAAAATAGAGCATTGAATAAGTTTTGAAATAAATATTATTAAGCGTCATATATAAAAAAATGTTTTCAAGAATAGAACGGAGTGTCAAGAAAACAATTTTTTTTCCTTTACTACGATTTTTTTTTACTACGATTACTTTGTAATTTTAAAAGAAATATAAAGAGACAAACAAGAAACTTCTTTTGTAAGAGGAAAATAAAAATAACATGTAAAAAAAAAAACACGACAGGAATAACCATAAATAACCAATAATATGATTCATAATATGTTCGATGTAACGAATATAAGGAAAGATTGATATTATTACAAAAAATAATCGTTGTTATTTAAAGGTGATATTATAAAACGATTAGTCGTTTCCTAGCGATTGTTGTGTTATCTAATTTCATCTTCCATATTGGTGTATGCACATTGTTATCTTGCAAAGTAAATAGAGAGAGATAGAATAAGATAAAAAGAAGAACAATTTTATGATCATTATAAGTAAAATTATATTTTTCCAACGATAAAATAATATTCTTCTGTAATAAAATTGATATCAATTAGAAAGATGAATATATTCCTAAAATAGGTTTACGAGTTATATCAAAATTTAGTTTTACACATTACAAGTATATATATATCAATTATTTCAAATTTACAGTAGTAGTCGGTATGAATATTTCTGTGAATCACTGTTTAACTACTCGATGAAGATTAAAATGTATTTCCATACATAATGAAAATATTCGAAATATTTTCAAATAATTAATTAAGACAGTACAAAGATCATTCATTGATATCCAATTCAGACTCTGTATCTTTTTTGATAACACAATAAAGTCTTTGCAATACACCGATACATTGGTGATATCTTCATCATAATTTCATACACTCACTGTATATATTATATATGTACATATATAGAGTTGTTGTTATCTCTTAACGTGGAAACTGTAACACGCACGAGCCGTGACTTTGATGCACGTGTATCGCGAGTTAGAGTAGCTTCGCGTGTGGATATACGTTTCTGTTGCTGCTGTTAGTATCTTCTTAAAGACCTCCATAATTATTTCAATGAAATAAGGAAAAAGTCGTCCCTCTACCTGACTTACTACTATTGTTCTCGCATGATTCCACGTGTCACGTTTCTTTTCGCTCTCTCACGATCTTACGAAAATTTCTTACATTCTATTTTCATTTTCCTAAGATCTAAACATTTAACGAACAAATCATTTAGAAAGGTTTTTCTTGCTTTTATTTTAATTACATTTATTTTCCTATATTCTTATTAACGATCAATGCAAATGCAAGTAATTCGTTTTGATATTTATTCATTACTAAATAATTATTATTATAGCAATGAATATATATATTCAATAGATAATTAATAATGATTTAATATTAAGTTTCATAATGATTATTATACTTATCATATTATTACTATTATTATTATTAGTATTATTATTACCGGTCATTATTATTGCAACTACACTATACACATTATTAGAAGACTCTTAAATCTAGATATTTTTTTCCACAAGACCTTTCTTATCTCCTATTATGCTTTCTCGTTTTCTGTAGACCCTTCTTTTAAAACCCCTTAACTCATTAAAACAAACATCTTCTAAGGTTTCTTTTTTAAAGTCACTAGAGATGCACAACGTTCAACGTATGATCTAATCATACTATTATCTAAAATTTATTTTTAACTTTTAAATATTTCTTTTATCACCTTAGATGAAATTATAATAAAATTACTTACGCGTACTTTCAATAAAAAATTCCTTAATTTTAAATAATATTCAGATGAATTTATTATGTCTTGTTTACACCTTAATCTGGCATGTAACATGAGAATCCTGAAATATTTGAATTTTTTCATTTCATATTTGGTTAAGAAAAGACATTTTATTTGTTTTTTTTCTTTTTTTTTTTTTCTAATATATATATATATATATATATATATTATAATATTCTATAACAATAAAATAGAACATTAGTACCGGTTGGAGTGTTAGGGGCTAAATTAATTCGATCTAAATAATTAAAAAGGAGGAGTAAATAATTAGAAAGTATTAAACGATTATAATTCTAATTTTAATCTCTTCATTAACTTACTAACCAGAAGTATATACAAAAAAATTAGATCAATGTAATTCATCAGTATATTATTATATTTATATATGGTATGAGATATTTTTATTGTAACACTTATAAAAAAAAATCTTGATTTTCTTGAGGAATAATTAAGTATTTTTTTATTTGATCAGTTTAAAAAAATTTTTTTTTTGATTGATAATTATTATTTACATCGCTGCCGTGTACGATAATAGAATCAAGAGATCAAGAAAGGGTTGGTAAAAGAAATCATCGTGCTGATAGATTTTTTTGATCGATATAAGTTCATGTCGTTTTTTTCTTCTTTGATGTACGTATTTCTTCTCGTCATTTCATAATTCAACTTCTTCAACGCAAGGCAATATCCTTATATAATAATATATCTAATAGATAGGTATGAGAATAATGTCGTTGTCTTACACACAAAGTACTGGACTAATAATTAATGTTTCAAGCGTATGTGATTTTTTCGACCCTGTTATATGCGTACATTAGGGATTCTCAAAGTTTTTCACTTGATGACAACTTTTCTTTACCCGAGCAAATATTTTCACGAAATTTTGTGAGTACAGATTCTATACTATCTTCTTTTTCACTATTATAAATTTATAGATATACTACACGCGCATTGTTACTAAACTAGTTTTTAGTTGCGCGTCCAGTAATTTGTGAGTTTTGTTAAAATGACTACTATTCTTAAATATAAGTACGCTACCCTATTTGGGTACTTCGTTTTTTTTCTCAAATATAAACAATACAACGATATTATTTCAAAATCTTTAGACGTCGATATATAAATTTTTGAAATAATCCCCTTCTAAATATTTTCAATATTTCCAATTAAATCTTGCATTATATTATTTTCCATATCTTTTCTCTCTTCTCCTCTCTCTCTCTCTATATATATATTGTTCCATGAATGTTATTTTTCTTTCATTCTATTTAACTGATATTTTTTATCGAGTTCTTAGACGTTCTATTTGAAATTTATGTAGGTTATGCATATATGTATATACGGACTGTAATTAAAACGACGCAATACCCTTTGTCCGATATAAAATAAGTAAGATTTACAAGAGTGTACACGTATAAAAACGATAAGTTTGAAAAAATTCCAAGCTTAACAGGCGGCACGTAAAGGAAACCTCTTTAGGATGGAATACGCACGGATAACACGTGAAGCGAACGAAGAACAGCAGGCGACCTTGCGTACATAATCTACTTTCAAATGAGGCTAACCAACACAAACAAAACATACACTCTCAGATACAGATAAGTAGCAACCACAGGAGAGAATATCGCGGGAGGATGAGGATAAAGTTTGTACTCGTTTGTACGTATGAGAGTGGTCGAACTCGTTACAAAAATATTCGAATTCTTCTCAAACCGGTCCGATAAATCTGACAAATTGTAAAAACAATCATGTTACTCGTCGACAGACACAAGTGCTAATTATTTCCAAGAATTATATCCCAACTTTGAAATCATTTTGATCTCATCCCAGTAATGAAGATTCGAAGTATTTACGACGTGATTATTTTTCTCCATACATTTTTCTTATTTTTTTATCAACAACGAAATTACTCTTTCTCTTTACAAATATTTATTTAAATATATACGATGACTCTCATATATAAGCTAGAATCATATAAATATTCAATATTTTGATATAAACAAAGTTATTTACAATTAATTTTAAACGTTTATTAAAATGTTTCAAGTAGAATTTTTAATTTCTGATTAAAGTTGATTATGCGGAAATTTTATTAAATAAATACAAAACAATTAAATCTCGTATAATATACAAGGAAGTGTATACTTAGAAGAAATAAATAATAATACATGAAACATTTTATTAAACGGAATAAATATTACATTTCAAAAAATGACTTGTATATTCTTACATTTAAATTAAATTGTTTGAGGAATAAAAAAGAAAAGTACATCATTTAATTTACTCGTTCATAGAGAAAAATTCAATTTTAGTAATTATACTTAAACAGTAGTTTTCTCTCTCTCTCTCTTTCTCTCTCGAAGAAAAAAAATAATAATAAAAAAAGACACTGTGACGTGATCAAGTTCGTCGTAAATGCGACTCATCTTTTATAAGTTGTACGTATAATACAATATATGTGTTAGTAGCATCGATGTTTAAAGTAACACGAGGACGAAAGATAAAACGGCGTTGGCTTCGATGACAATGAATATCAATAAATATTTCACACGTATGAAATACGAAACATGTCATCAGATATTGTATCGTAATACATATGCATGATACATGTTTATTAATTGTTATTATTATTTTTCATCAAAATCAAATGATGTTGAATTTTGTTACAAAACACATTATAATACATTACAATTATACAAATTATATACATTATAATTCTCCAATATAAATTTCTAATAACAATTAATGTTCGATCTCTCTTCTAATACTCTCAACGATCGGGGTTTAACTTACCATACGTTGTTTCACTATAACGGACTTCTTTCCTTTTTTTTTTCCCCCCCGTTCCTTAAGATCACGAATAATGATTTCTTATGGAAGGTAGAAAATTCTTTCACGTATACGTGTATGGTATTACATACATACATACATAGTCAGGATAGGAAAGCGAAGTTATCCGAGACTTTCCCTGTTGGCACGATCCGTACTTGCATAAGACACAGGACGAATTTAAAACGCACGTCATTGATCGTTAAAGACATCGTTGCGAAGCTGCGAAGAAAAATATTCTATACTATCGATTGATTTTCCATTTTTTCTTTTTTTTATTACGTATATTTTTATTGTATTTATTGTATTTAAAAAAAAAAAATTATATTAATTATATGTTCAGCACAAACGTTTGAAAAACGCGCAGCATCTAAAAAAATCCAAGCAAGATGTTTTTCTGAGAATAAAAAAATATCATTTCTGTTATATTGTACAATTTCTAAAACTTTCAAAGTCTAAGGATCTTCGTGCATTCCTGTCACCTGACTATCCATATTAGGATAAGAATTTTTCAAAAGAAACCTTAGGACGACAGTTTCTAAAGTTTTCTAAAGTCTAAGAACCTTTTGCATTCCAGTTAACTGACTACCTGCCTTAGCTTAAGAATTTTCCAAAAGACATCTAAGAGTTTAAAGAACATCTAAAAGACGCTAAATTACTATTTATATAAATAAATATTATATTAAATTTGTTATAAAAAACAAAAAAAAAAACAAAAGGAAAAAAAATAGCATCGAATTAATTGCCTATACCTAACATACAAACTCAAGTATAAATTTGCACTGTTCACGATGCGAGATTCATTTTGCTGAGTTGTAGCAGTGGTCACTTTGTGACGATATTCAATTGTAAAATTTGTTAATGTCGTTGTAAGTATATATAAGAAAGTTCCTTAAAAGTGAATTTTGCCTTATCAACTTATCATATCATTCCCCTTAAAAAAAATTCTCTAAAGTGGGCTATTTTTTCGTGTATTACAGTTAACCTTATCCCATAAATAAAAAACAAGTATTCAATAGATCGAATTATTGTTTATATATATATTAGGTTGTCAAGTATATATAAAGCAAATTTCAATTCAATTATGTGCATTTTTTGCTCCATTTCATATTTGACAACCTAATATTAATATGAATTTGTATAATGTATAACATATTTAAATACTTGCTAACGTTATCGAAGAAATGACAAAAATGACTGACTTTTCTAATGGAAGAAAGGTCAAGAGAGATACGACTTGCCTCGAGGCGTCATGATTGGTTAGCAGCGCATGTAATGGAAATGCTGTCCTAAGACTTCCTCCCTTGGCATAATCAAGCCCTACCTTTCTAGACACGCTTCTTTGCTTTTCTCTGTCACGATAAAGAACCGATTGTAATTATTCTCATTAAAGAAAAAGGGATTGAAGGTTGGATGGGAGATTGGGGCAGGGAGGAGACTTGGGGAATAAAAACAAAAGAAAGGCGATCAATCGTGCATTTTTTGCTCCATTTCATACTTGCAGTCTAATATTTCATCGAATGGAAAAAGGTTTAACACTATGAGCGAATAAGTAACCGAGTTTATATTTCTTGTTCAGTGAATAGCGCTAAATATATTATTATTATTATTATTATGTAAAAATATATTTATTCAATTAAATCGGCAGTTTTAAAACGGATATCTTTTAAATTGTATAAAATTACGGGCGTTTTCTATTGAAATGAGATATTATGTTGCATGCATTTTTAAATATTAGGTCGAGTCATAAGTAACTTCCAGTTTTTTTGTTTTTGTTTTATCACAGACATTTATTTTACTTTAATTAAATAACAAAATTATATGCACCATTATGCTTCGTATTGAAACGATGATTATAAGTATTCGTGAAAATAACGATAGTTGTTTGTCTAGCAGTTTGTTAATATTTAAACCAGAAACTAATAATTCATCCTAGCTTCGTGTTAAAGTAACATTAATAATATTCAATTTGTTCATTGAGAATGCTTTTTATATTAGGTAAAAATTATATNTATGACTCGACCTAATATATATATAAATATATGTTTATTTATTGTAAATATTATTTTTATTTTAATGGTATACCTTAATAGATACCAGTTGCAAATAGAAAGCCCCTGAAAGTCGTATTTGGATAGAATGTCTATAACTTTGTTGGCCTTAAAGATTAGAATTAAATTTAACGAGATTCTAATGCGTCTATACAAACACACATACACATATATATATATATACGTAAATACATGTAGGTATACGGGAAATCGTAAAAGTTAAATTAATTTGAAGAATTCAATGTGAAAACGATCGAAGTTGTTGCGATAAATTTCAATGAGGTTAGAATTTAGAAAGTATCAAAAATGTTAGAGTTTTACGCATATGCTAAAACAATTTTGATCATTTGTTGAAACATCGTTACCTTGATACAAGCTGTCGTATGAAAGGCGAAGCCAGCTCGTAGCAAAAACGTCTGGCACAAAACCAATATACTTTCCGATGACGATTACTTACAGTTGAACGATTGAACCGAAGACTCTACTCGAGTCGACTGCTGCTACTTTCAAAATATTATTTCACCTCCATAATCGTACAATTATCTTCTTTTTTTGTTTTTTTTATGGAAATTACAATCTTTTCTTCGAGCTTTTATTAAACTGCATTTAATGCAATTGATGAATAACTTTGAAATATTTTGATTATTTATTTACGTCGGACTTAATAAATATGTATATTTGTACTAATGATAAAACAAATTAAATTGTAATAAAATTATATACATATATATATAAAAGATATATATCAACGTAGGCTCCTAAATGTTTAATTAAAATGTTATTACAAAAATACCGTTTGTATATAAAATTATATAACATAATAATAATTTAATAATAATATTTTTCTTTATTATTTAATACATAACGTATACATTTTATTCTTAAAGTATTATATACGTTATTATTATTTTATTTATATTGTGAATAGTTTTATACCTAAGCTACTATGATACTAACTTTTAAAGAGTTCAATAAAATTGTTATCGCCTGAAAGTTCTTCCGCGATGTAGAGTTTGCACCTGTCAGAAAGAATACACATCGAAATACGATAGATTTAAATGGTGGTTAATATCGTATGCTAACAACGATCCCCCATGAGTCATTGAACATGAGTATAGGTGAAGGGAGGTGAACGGAAAAGAGGAAGAAAAAAAGGGAGGTCAGGATCCATAAGAAAAGACACTGTTAGGCTTATTCAATAAGGGATAGCACGTGCTCAATTCATTCGGGGTCTTTTATGCGTCAAGGTTCGATGAATCATAGTTTGTGGGGTTCTTTTTTGGCCTGTTTCACGAACATCATTATCACAACTTATGGGCGAATCGTTTTCATTATTCAATATTTTTTTCTTTTCTTTTATTCATCCAAAGAAGTGTTTCCTGGAAACGAAAAAGTAAATCTATTGATTTTGTATGGTATGAATAATATAACATGATTTTCTATGTTCGATATTATCTACAATATTTTTTAAATATTAAAATAAATTTTATTAAGATTCTCTAAAGTATCAAAATGTTTGTATTAAGACTATCAAAGAGTTATACTTCAAGTAAAAAAAATAATAGAGTATATTATTACGCAGCTTATTAATATTAATATTTTCGATTTTAATTAACATAATTATTGAATTTTTTTCCTATAAAATAATTTCATCCTTGTAAATGAAAAAGCTCATATGGTACGTTTTCTAAATGTCTATTTTTGAATACTTTTTCTTTCATTTTAATAATTTTAAATAATAGGAAAAAAAATTATAAAAGTACATAATAACAAGAGAGAGCAAGGTGAATAGAAAATTTCAGTTTTTGATTATTTCAATTGGAATGTTAATAATTAGAATAATATCGGCCGATAAATTTCTGTATCAGTTTTACATAATGAAATGTAAAAGTGTTTTACGTAACGAACGGTATACTTATATATCAACAAATCGTGCAGCGTGAAATAAAAAAAATGATAGAAAATACAAGAAGAAAAAAAAATTGCATTTTAATGAACTGTGCAATTCAATCTATTTGTTAATGATAATTTATTATCATTTCTCTTTTTAATTTTACTCTTTTTTATTTTTTTATTTTTTTATCTTTCTAAATAATAATATGTATTGAAATTGAGAATTAAACTCATAAACTATGATCGAATCTATGAGCAAAAGTTCATAAGTGCAAACGCGGTTAATTAAATTGTTTGAATTTCGAAAGGGATATAAAATATTTGTACCAAGCGATAATCACGGTCATTAATGCGAAAGTGAACATTAAAGTAAGAAAGAAAAATATTTATTATACAGTCTGTTACATAATAAATCAATCAATTATTATTCTTGGCCAAATCTTGTCCATCGATGATTATTATAAACAAAGAAAAACAAATAAATAAATATTTATTTTGTTTTATTATAATAATTCTTCAAATCAATTGTTATATTTGATAATATTGTATAACGGTAAATCATAAATGTGGATACACTAATACACGAGTTGAAAGAAAGAAAAAGAAAGCTTAACCGAACTTAACCAAAAATTAAATTGAAACGATTCACCTATTCGGATTCATTGGAAAATCAATCGAGCGAAGAAATGAGAAGGTCTTTTACTTCTACGAATCTCCAATCGTTTCTGTGGTCCAGCTTTCTAACGGCAATCATTTCAAACCAGTCTCCGGTATGCGGAGCAATAATACGCGAACCCACATATATCAGTACAAGCGCATAACTTGCAACTGGTTATTAAATTATACGCGTAATACGACTATCATATGTATATATATGTATTATAACAATACATATATGTGTGTATATAAATATTAACCATAAAAAGATTTATTATATTTCATATAAATTAATAAATATTAATTCGAAATATAGTTTCCTTCTTCTCTTAGGATTGTTTCCTATATAACTTCCAATTAATACTTAAATCTACATTTATAACAAAATGTACGAGTTTTGGATTAAAAAAAAAAAAATGAATCGTCGAAGTTGTTCTGCATTTTGATCATATTTCAAAATTTGTAGTTACGAATGAAATGTTTCAGAGATTTAAAATTAAAGGAAAATACTATCATGGAGTCTTGAGCAAAACAAAGTGAATTCAATGTAGCAGTCAAGGTGTTAAGAATCTCATCGTCTTAACTTGTAAACACATTGGACCTCCGTGTTCCGCATCCGTCCCATATACGGAATTATTGTTTTTCATATTTATTGTTAGCTTATATCGAACACCGAGATATGTAAGACAGATATTAGATAAGCTTACAATTTATTTCGTTTATATACCTTATATACACGTTTTGTTCTTATGCAAATAATATGCATATGTGTACGAGTATGTACGATGCTGGCAGATGTTCGTATATGTGATCTACATAACTGTGGATTATTTTACATGTAACATATGGCTTTTTATTAGAAAGAAAAGAAATCTTTTTTGGAGAAAAAATTAATTTATTTTTATATCCTTATGGGAGAGAAGCAAACACGTGTGAGAGTGTTCACCCTTTCACATTCGTAACTATGAAAGTATGTATACGTCTATGCGTATTATTTACGTCCTAACGAATGATCAGTTCCTTTCTATTGCCCTGAAGGCACATTTATAAACATTACTAATTAAATCTTCTGACAGTTTGATAAAATAAAAAGTAATATACCTTATTAGAGATCGTTCGAAGGAATTTCTTAAACACATAAAATTCATCCTATCATTTAGATGATTCTAAATCTGGAATTTAATGGAGGATTCATTTTTATTTGAAAGTACTTCGATATATCTCTCTTTTCTATTTTATTATATTATACAGGATGTCTAGAAAAGATTTGAATTAAACTTACATTACGTATTACTGTGGTCGAATAGATTGAAAATAAAGTTCACGCAAGCTTATTTTGGAAAATTTTATTTCAATTTTTTGTATATATTATTAGATTGTCAAGTATGAAATGAAGCAAAAAAATGTACATAATTTAATTGAATTTTGCTACATTTCATACTTGACAAACCTAATATTATTTTCTAACCGTTTTTGGGGTTGGACATTAATTTCTTTTCTTTCTCTTTGTCTTTTATCTTTCTTATCTTCTGTAGATTTACGCGATTTAACCGAATTTTTATTTATGCACCAATAGAGCTTCTTTATTTATTTTTTTCATTATTACCCTTTTTCAATAATTAATAATTTAATTTTGATTACTATCGTTTATTTTTAACTTTTCTACATTATTATTTCTTTTTTTAACCGTTAGGGTTGTACATAAGATTTGTTTTTCCTCTCACACTCACTATCTTTCTCTCTCTTTTTCTTTTCTTTTCTCATCGTTGATGAATGCAAGTGGAGTCTTGGCTTCCGTTCATTCGCCCTCCCCTTCTACAATCAGTCTTTATTCGCACGTGGCATTATTTCACCGGTAACCAGGTGTTCATTCTCTTTTTTTCTCTTTCCTTCCCTTCTCTTTCTTTGTCTTTTCTTTTTTGCTTTTTATTTCTTACCTTCGTCCGGGTTACCAATGCACGGAAGTCGACTTGACGAGTTAGTCCAATTAAAGGCATTCTTCTTTAATTTCGTTAAATTTTTACATACTTTTCCAGAAAATATTTTATAAAGTATTTTAATTGCATGAAAATTTAACACGAGAAATTGTTAATAATATTGTTTGAACAAAATTGTATTTTTTTTTTAATGGAAAAAAACTTAAGATGATTTTTCTCGAAGGTTGTTTGAAAAACTATATCAGTAATAAATATTAATTCATTAACACAAATATATATATATATGTTATTTCATTTAAATTATTATTTCCAGTTGAAGCAGTATTTTACAAAAAAGAAAAAAACAATTTATTAATTTTTAATTTGGTAAAGTGACTTATGGGATAATTCGATATATTAGTTTCGTTTAATATTTGTTTGTATATGTGAGGTATTATGCATACATCGGAATTCTAAAAGTCTAAAGACTATCACGAGTACGTTCGTGTAAATTAGGAAAAGTTCAAATTAAAGATACGCGTATAGACATATCTACTTTCTAGTACCATGAACTTTCATCCATTCTCGTTACTTTCCATCGATCATTTTCTCTCGCAGTTATTCAAATTCCAAACTCGAGTCGAATGTCAAGTCAAGTGAGATCGTTCTTTGGATACTGGATAGATTTTCAATGCGATTTGATTTGGATTAGAGTTAAAAATAAATAGATACGATGCAATTAGATGTTTTTCATAGTTTGTTAAAATTTATTTATTTATATCAGTGAATTTGGAACCTTTTGGAAATGAAGAACAATATCAACAAAAAAAAAACCTACGAAAAATAATATTTAAGGAACTGCGATTTGAATTCGTTATTTTTCTTTTTTTTTTCTTCTTCTTTTTATAAATTATTTCAATATTTCCAAATGTATATTTTTTTTAATCCATCGAAAAGAAAAATTGTTCACAAATGTCTGTGAATCCAAATAAGATTAAAATCTGAAAATCTAATTTCCTGGTTATTTGAATAATTAGTTGGAAAAGAGTTCATTCACTGATAGACCGTGATAATGTTGCGAACATTATACTGGTAGCAACGTATTCTATACATTCCTACTTATTTTTTTGTTTTAAATTTATTTTACCGACAGATTATAAATTTTGTTTGTTTGGATAATAGTCGATTTTGTAATTGATATATCTTATGTATATATACAGAAGATTTTAATTAAAAATTGAAAAGCCGCAGGTTCTCGACCTTTATATATTACACATATGTGGAAACAGCATGTAAAAGAAGACGAAGAAATAGAAGAAAGGACATAGATTATCTCGATAAAAGGATTAAAAGTCATCGTATTCTAAGATCAAAGATTAAACAGCCACGATAGCGTCTTCCTCTCGTTAATTTACAAGAAACGTCTCACGATTAAGGACGGGAGCCAAAAATTGAATGGCTTCTAAGGTACCAAGATGAGTTGAGTGTTACTTGAAACGTTCAAGACTCGAAAAAGTAACTCTTACCTTACGTTAGTAGAATCTTAGATGCCGTGAATGCTTCTCATCGTTGTAAGTAGCTTCGGTCTTTGTGTATAGGGTGAACCTCGTATTATCTGATCATATATTTAGCTTTTATATTCAAATATATTGAATTGGTGGTCAAATATATTGAAAAATGTCGAATTTTTTACCACAATTCAATGGGAAAATTTACCATTTTTGTTTACACCAACCCGATATATTATTAATAATTTTATATCATATTATACTTTCAATAAACACATACTTATAGTATTTATATTATATATAACTATTAATATTATATATATACTAACATACCCTATGTATAATATATACTATATACAATAATAATATTATATCATATATTATTATATATTTTTATATAACATATACATATAGAAAGAAAAGTATTGTACGATACCAAAAACTGTTGACGAGATGATCTATAACATCTCTTCTTATTCTTTTTAATATTCTTTTAATTATAATACACACTAACACAGAAAAAAAAATGTTACATATGATGTATCCAGAAACGATTAAACTCTTTTCAAATTATCTTTACCAAGACCTTTTTACTTACAATATATAATTACATATTTAAATTGTATAAATATTGAATGCTTTTTTTTTCTTTTTTTTTTTTGAACACCCTATATAAGTAAGTATACATAGTCATATGATTTTGTTGGCGAAGTAAATCCCTCTTCCTTCTCCTTACCTCCACCCCTTTTCCTATTCCCCACATTAAGACTCGTCGTAACAGGTGAGGCCCAACTCCCACTACCCTCGTCGGACCCCAACTCCTTCTTCCATTTTTCCTTCTCCTCCTCTTGTAAGTCTTTCTCCTAGATGGGGAACGGGGGTGGGGGGAAAACAGAACGAAGAACCCGAAGAACCTCCTCGCGTCCTCGCGAGTCTCAGAAGTCAACGGCGAACCGTGAAATCCACGTCCGCTCCGCTCGCGTATCTACTCTTATTCTTTTTATTTTTATTTCTCTTTAACCTTACGTGTTTCTCGTTCAAGAATTTCATTCTCTTCGCATCTTTCCCTCCTCCCCCTCTCCTCCTCCCTTTTTCTTTATTTCTCTATTTCTTTATTTATTTCACTGTATCTTTCTTTCTCTTCTTATTTATTTATTAAGTTTTTATATATCGGAGTGAAGACTACGACGAAAAGGTGCGTTATTCCGCGACGACGATTTAACTTTCGTTTTCGAGAAAAACACGCGAGATCTTCGTCGATCTATGGTGAGTTCAAGGTCCAAGGATATCATCCAAAGTGAGTGCATCGAACTCAACTACGGCGTAGGATTCTAGCCAACGTTCTTCTTCTTCTTCTTCTTCTTCTTCGTTTTCTTCTGATATTATTATTATTATTATTATTCTTCTTGCTTAAGAGTAAAAGAGATTTCAAGAAGTTTCATACAACTAGGGGGTGATATTTCGTTAGTGTTATCCCCCAAAAACGTATTTTATCAGTTTTATCCTTACTTTAAACACTCGACAAGTGATGAGATATTCGTTGATTACTTCGAATTAATGTTTTACGTTCGTAGGTTCTTTTTTTTCCTTTTTTTGTAAAATCAATTTAATTTAATAACAACAAGGATATATATAATATCTTTCCATTATTCATATTTTCATATATTTAAAATAAACATTAATTTATAACATTATACAGAGAATAATCGATCTTTCGTTTTACAGATAATCGATTTCTATTATCGTTTTCGTAACGATACTTTCATAAAATAGAAACTAATTTTAACGTTACAGATAATCGATTTCTTTTAAAAGATATTTCCTATTTAGAAAAAGAAAAACAAGATATACAGGAAAAGAAATAGATACTTTCTACGATTGTATTGAATGAACAATTGAAATTAATCGGTAATATTTTTGTATCCTTCGATAAATTATTCTAAATTCGTTTTTAATTATTTCATTTTTCAAATATGTTATATTAGGTTGTCAAGTATGAAATGGAGCAAAAAATGCACATAATTGAATTTGATTTTTGCTCCATTTCATACTTGACAACCTAATATATCTGTAAAAAAAGAAGATTTGAACGAAAAATATTAATTCGAAATATACTTAAAAGTATATATATATATAAAGTACCTTCTAGGAAGGTGGAAAGTTGATACGTATATTCAACGACTTCTTCACGCATCGCCTACGACCCTTTTTCTTCAACAAATTGTAAAAGAATTGAAGCTGGTGTACGTGTTTATACCGATATCAGGCTTACACGCAAGATACGTATGTACTTCCGGTTTTGTAGGAGTGCGCGTGAATTGGCCAAGTGTTAACGTTCGAGGTGCATCCGTAGAGCTGTGAGCCTGCTACCCTTCACTATCCTTTCCCCCTCCCCCACCCCTACCACGTTCTTACCACAAGTACAACCAGTCACGGATCGAGGATCATACCGCGAATATCGTGAAGCTTAATAGGAGCGAACCATGCTGATACTTCCGGACATAAAGTTACAGGTAACTCGTTACTTGCTTACCTACCGTTAATTATTCCTTCTTTCTTCTTTCTTCTTCACTTAGCGTAAATATCTTTCTTCATTCTTCATTCTTCTTCTCTCTTTTTTTTCTTCTTTTTATTCCTGCACGAGATAAATTGTGTTACTCCGTGCGTGGAAACGTTTAAACGTTCGAGATCGTTGCACGCTGTTTTGAACGTTGTCGATTATCTCGATCGTTTTGATCGAAAGAAAATTGGAAACGTGTTTTCTACCTGTACAGAGTGAAAATTATTATATAAAATTTGTATATACTTATATTTACTTACTTTTAATATGAATTTGAAAATAAAGAAAGCTGATTAGATATATATTAGTTTGTCAAGTATGAAATGGAGCAAAACAAAAAAATTACACAATTATGAAATTCATCATATTTTTAACTTAACCATTTAGGGATTCTTCTTAAAGTTATTTTTTAACCATTATATTTCATAATATAAGATCAAATTTTGTAACACGGAAAAAATAGTTTTATCGAAAGATTTTTGCAAACTTTTAGATGAAAATAAATAAAACATATTTGAAATAAGAAGATGATGTAATTGAACAAATTCAATTATTTATAATATAATTAGTGAAAGATAGGGGATGAGAGACTTAGTCACCGTAAATTTTCTCAAATCATTGAATTGAACTTGACACAGTTACCTACATTTGTTACTTTTCCACATTTATTTTAGCACGATATTTACAATTAGATATTTTATTATTTACAAATTATTTATACATATATATTTATACATATATAAGCTGCATATAATAAAATAGTAAACTTCAACAATTTAGGAGGTTTTTTAAGCATCTTTTAGGAATTTTTTTTTTGGATAAAAAAAGATACTACTTTGAACTCTTTGCGATATATTTATTAACATTTCAGTAGCGTGTACAAAAATTTGTAGGCATGAATTTCCGTAAGAACATGAGTTGTACAACTTCAAAGACACCTATCTTGAGAAAAATAAAGGTTGTTGATTGGTTCCATGATTCTGGCTAATTGGTTTATCTGACATCAAAAAATCAAACGGTATTTTTTCAACCCATCGCTCAGGGTGATTACCTTAATAACATTAATTATTTCAATTTATTGAGCTTATAATAAAATCTTCGATTATAACATTAGAATAAAATGTTTATCTTTCCTTTTTCACGATAACTTTTTTTTTCAAAAATTAAGTGTGCTCTTTCTTATGGGGATGATATCGAAGTTAGTATCGCATCGTGTAGAATAATAGTCAGTGCATACCTTTATGCGTTTCCTGTCGGACGACGTAGGTAGACTACGACAAAGTTACACGTCGGGAAAGAGGTAACATCAACAGAGTATGGAGGATGAGTATATGTATCCAGCATGGCATTCTAAAGCAGTAACAACGATTGCCTACTCATCGCTCCAGGCATACCAAACTTGTAATATCGTATTATTTCTACGGCTCACAAACTTTGCTTATTAACCTTTTCCTTTAGAAAATATTTATTCCATAGTGAAATATTAATTTTATATCGTAAAATTATATTCAATATATATATTACATTAATTTTTTTCAAATATAAGCATACTTTTAGATATTATACGATTAATTAATTATTCTAATAATATTATTTATAAATAAATTACATATATTATTATATATATATATATAATATCAATTTTTAATATAAATAATTTTATTTTATTCATAAACGGTATTTTAATATCATAAAAATATTTCGATGATTAATTAAGGAAAAATTTGGCAAATCAATCTATTTCTTTTTCTATAAAATGTCAAGTCGGGTGAATAAATGTATAAATATTTTCGTAATATAACGTAATATTTATTTATATTATACATACGTAATAGCCATTGATATGCCCACATGTTTTTATTGAAGCTCATTTTAAAGGAGTTTACGTAAGTTCTTTGTCATTTATTTTTTCATTACCCACTCTTACACGTTTTCATTGAAACTTTTCGTAATCGATAATTTTACGATCGAGCTTGTCTACAAATAATTGTTAGCAAAAGCCTCGACTTCGTTACATTAATTAAAGACACATACCTAATACTTCATTAATAAAACTTTAACTAGAAATTGTTGTCATCTTTTGGAATAATAATTAATTAGTTTATATAAATAAACATTTAGTTTTATTTATATATAGAACTGTTTTTCTTTTTTTTTTTTGGTTGAAATACTTTATTAAACGAGAGAGCACATTATTCGCGGTAAATCCGATTCTTCTTACTCTCGTACTTTCACCTTTTCCCAAATTGTACGATCACGCGAGAGAAAGAAAAACATAGAGGGGATAATGACTCTCCTTGAACGATGCAATCAAGGTAACCGCGAGAGAAAGAGAGATTCCCCTTTCGTTCATGCATTGGTCCATGCTGTTCGCGTACAAAATAAAGGAAATTCTCATAACCCAATTAGAAAGCTTCCAAGAATTACGAATAAATTTAGTTATTGTGATACGTGGGATCTCATATACACGCGTTGATTCGTTGCATCAAATGTTTTCTTTTTATTTTATCATATTTTCTTTTTTTTCCTTTTTTTTTTTCCTTTTTTCATGTACAGTATATCCAAAAAAAGTGTCAAGGCCGAACTGTCTTGGTATTATAAATAAATGTTAAATAAAATTGAGTAAACATAATAAATTCGTTTAAATTTGTATCAGAAAATGATTTCATTGAGAAAAAATTATAAACGTTCGAAGGATTTAAGATTAATCAATATTTCAACTGATAGAATAATTGCATTAATGATTATCAAACTCTTTCGAATATTCATCGTATCTAAATATTTTTATTACATATATCTATTAGGCTGTCAAGTATGAAATGGAGCAAAAAATGTACATAATTGAATTGAAATTTTATCCATTTCATACTTGACAACCTAATATATTAATATATTTACATGCAAGTATAGTAAATGGCGTATGAAAAAAAAGGATACTTTCGTCGAATTGATAAACTTATTTTAGTTACCTGGAATTTGATAAAATCGTTATAAAACTTAATTTAGTGTTAAAGATTGACTTAAGAATTTCTTAAAGATTTAATAACTATCTAGATCCGACAAGAGTTAGATTTAAAAACCGTTATTTAAGCACTCGATTGCAAGGAATCGAGTCCGAGCTTATGTTTTTCTTCTTTTTTAAAAAAGGAATAAAAAGAAAAAATAGAAAAGAAAAAAATAAATAAAAATAAAATAAAAGATATGAAAAAAGAAAAGGAAAGAGACGTTCTAAAAGAACTTAAATCGTGGTAAGCTCTTGCAATACAAAAAAGGGATTGAAACATTAACCTTGATGATCATCCATGCATCGAAATAGTCCCACACGTCTAGACCGGATCCGGTCACTTCGTAACTTCGTTCATTTGAGAAAATTCTTTCGATGAAATAATTTTCCTTCAACGAGATAAACGCGATAATCGTTTGTAATTTATAAACTATCTCTCATCGATTCTCTAATCTATTTGACGAAATAATTATCTAACTAATTCTAACGTTTCAAAATAGAATTAATCATATCGTTACCGTGAGTGAAATGATAGTTTTAAATGTAAACAAAAAAAAATTTGAATTTATAATTAGACCCTTAAATGCTCATGAGTGTAGAATTATCAATAAATAATAATAATCTGTTATTAATATTTACAAGGTTAATCATTTTAAATACTAACATTTAATGTTCAATATTATAAAAGAAAATATGATATAATATTGTTAAATATTATTATATTTCTGTATTACTTTATTAAATATAACCAATTATTTCATTATTTTTATATTATTTATTTTCTTCTTTGTTATACAAATTTCTCAAAATATATATTTACATTAATTACGACAAATGCACCAATCCGAGTATAATAAACATTTATTTTCTCTCTCTCTCTCTCTTGATCTATCTATTTCTCGAATCGATAAGATGTTTCTCGTAGAGGTACTTTGTCATCGGGGAAAACGAGTTTGAATGAGTGAGAAAAAAAAGGAAAGAAAACGAAATGGCGTGGCGCGAACTGAGAGAAACGTGGACGCACCCTATTTCCTGTATGTCGGATCGTCTGCTGCCTATCAGTGGCTTTCAAAGGGGATGGTGGGGGCTTTGAGAGTGGGTACCGTTACTGGCCCCCTTCTCCGTATTCCACTAAAGATGTTGTCGTCTCTCTTTCTTTCTCCTCCTCCTCCTTCTCCTCCCCCTCTACCCCTTTCTCATTACATTTTCTTCTTATTTTTCTCGTGGATAACGATGACGACGACAACGACGACGACTCCTCCTGGACCGCAAGACCAATTCCATATTCTCGCGAGACGTGTCCTCTAAAACGGCTTAACAACCGTCAAGATTCACCTTTCTCGAGAATCTTGACCATTATCGTTCTATATAGGCAAACCTTTTCGAGAATAAATAGAGTGGGGAGATTTACACAGGACGACTAGATTTTCTCCTCTTAAACAGCTTACATCGTATAGTTGTATATCGTGTTTTTTTTTCAATATTTATTGCACGATATAATAGATCTTTATCTCTTTTTGATCAAAATTTGAGTATCGTAGTTAAAGACAATTTTCCCTTTAAACCAAAATTTGTTATTATTATTGTACATTCAGTCAAATGATGAATATCTTGTAATACTATTGAGTGACCCAAAAAGTTCCTGCAAGTTGATAAATGTATTAGCATGGGTGAGTAAGAAATTCATTATTTTTGTTTATTTGAAGGAAAAAATAATGCATTTTTCTTCCCCTAATCTAATATATTCGATTTATAGATATATGCTATTGTTAAGACGTGAAATACGTTAATTTATGAAATAATCGGTAAAATCATGAAATAACTATACTTACCGTTAGGTTAGAGTATTAGACCTTAAGTATGAAATTGAAATTTAATCCGTAGATTATACAGATTCTATGGAACAGCATGATTAACAAAATATTGGTTTTCAAAGTATAGGAAGATATAAGAATGGATAATTACGAGCATTGTTGTAGAAAGAGAAGCTGATTTTAGAGTTTGATCAAATTTCAATGGTTTCATAATTAAACTATTCGCCTCTCGCAAATTCATATTATTTTCAAAGATTATTAGTTTAAGTACATAATAATATTCATTTTATATGCTTTCCTAAAAACGTACAGTTATTCATATAATATTTCCTCATTTCATGAATTAACTGAATTATACAATTTAACGGTAACGTATACAAATATTAGCATAGTCATTTTCTATCAGCCTTATAACATTCAAACGTAAGAGGAAAAGGAGGAGGAAGGGAAAGGAGAAGGAGAGATTGGGGTTGAGTGCTTTTTGCATCACAACTTTCTTGGTTAACTATTTATACATGATTAGTTTAGCATGTTTTATTTCTATTTTTTATCTTTTACATGTAAAACAGGGACAGTAAGCCTTCGAATTGTTCTATAGTAATTCATTACTTTATAAAATCACCACCAAAGTAGCATGGAAAGGGGTGGTACGACAATTGCTTGTTATTGGACTTCTCTTCAGGGAGGGCATCATATAATTAAATATAATTAATTATATATAAAGAAAATATATATATACAAAATGAGAGATCATTCGGATTAAAAGTTTATTTATTATAAAACAAATAATATATACCTTGACATTCGTCAAGATAAATGAAACTAAGGTTGTCTATAACGATTATAATGATAGTTGTATCATACGTAAATAATTGCAAGTGATTCGTTTTTATTATGGTAGTTTGTCAAAGCAATTTCATTACCAGTTCGTCGACAAGCAAGAAATATTGCACAACAAAATATAAGCATATATATGTCGTTGACGATGAAAGGTATCGATTATATCGGTTACGTGTTTCTTCCTGATTATATGACTTAATTACTTCCATCCTCCGTCCGATAGCTTCTCATCCTGTCCATACATAATAAAATGTATAATACACTTATATACATGATATTATAGACATTTCTTGGATACATCTAAAATTCACTAATAATTAAACTTCCGATAATTTAAATATTTCATCTTTAAATATACATACATACATATGTTAATTATATGTTAATATTATTTTCACACATACATACACACATATATACATGAGATAATTTATAAAACGTGTTTATTAATTTTATGCAGATGTATATATACCTTCAATATAGTGTATCCAAATAAGGTTGGAACCAAATTTATACTTTGTATTATTCAGGTCAAATAGATGAAAAAATAAGTTCACACGCGTGTATTTATTTATGTTCCAAAAATGCTTTATTAGAGAGATATATATGAATCATTTATACATTTAGAGACACGAAATTCGTTTTACGGAAAATGAAATATCGGTCATTTATTTGACTGGTTTAGTTTAAAGGGCCCAATCTATGTTGAAGGAGTTTATTCGAGGGTTCCCCCGGTATCTTTGTGTCGCCTCGTTGACGACGTACGACACTCAAAACGAGAAAGAATCAGTTTTATCCTCCCCACCATATTGTCTCTGAAGTTTCTCTCCTTTCACCGAGTATCGGTTGGGTCCATGGGTCCCATACATCGGCCACGTCTCGGCAGTTGTTAAAACGGTGCAACGGTAGACGGACTCGAGAGAGAAAGATTGTTCGACACATATTTGAAGTACACAGATACACCGGGTGGTGTTACTATTACTTCCTTCCAGGAAGCTAATATTTCGTTAACATTTTTTAACCGAACGGGAATCTGTTAATTCGCGTTAAACAGTCAGATGAAGAGAAAGTTGTGAAATTATTAATAAGGTTAACCCACGAAGGTTCTTGTCTTACGGATATTTACAAGTGATTCTCTTTTTCTTTTTTATTCATATTCAACTAGTTCGTTTCTTCGGTTACACTTGACATCCTTTTTGGTATATATGCATATGATTATACATAGGGTGTTTTAAAATTGTTATAGTAATGCTTAATGAAGCAAACAACAGAAAGATGTTGCTACGATAACGCAATATGATAATGTTTCCATTTTCGTGAGGATATTTTATGAGTAATAGTATTTCAACGAATTCAATACTATTGTAAAGAAATAAAGATACAAAAAAAATATAATAAATTATCGATGATATTATTTTTTCATTTTTATTTTGTTAAGTATTAGGTATGCCTAAAACCTGAACGTTCAATTTTACAACACCCTATACATATAAATATATATACATATATATTTGTACATGATTATGAAAGTGGCAAAAGTATTATACGTTTCTTTTTTTTTTTTATTATATA
>JACGTP010000002.1:3193083-3262787 GCA_023678845.1 Mischocyttarus mexicanus | reverse complement strand
TAGAATTAATCCCCTCCGATAATCATATAAACAACTTTCGAAAAAAAAATTGTAATAGCTTACTTGGAGCCAGTCTAACAGTCGATTTCGAAGAGGAAGGTACACAAAGCTTATACTTATTACATTTAAATTATAATACACATTCTCTACGATAATTTAACAATTATTTAGCATATGTCTACTAGTCTAATGTACCCTTCTTATTTTTAAGAATTTTCTAACACGTATAAATTGGTTTAAACATTACGTTCTTTCTAACGTAATTCAAGATAGAAAAGAATTTTGATATCTTTTTATTTAATAGGTTTTTAAGTAAATTCTACGAGCCGGACCTCAATACTGGACTAAAGAATTAATTAAAAAATGCATTAATTATTTTCACTCCTTTCAAATAGATATTCTGTTAGATTTAGACTTGTATTCACGGACATGCACATAGAATAAGATTTCTTAGTAGTGGTGTAAGTATAACGAGAATAAAATTCGAAATACATAGAATTAATCCCCTCCGATAATCATATAAACAACTTTCGAAAAAAAAATTGTAATAGCTTACTTGGAGCCAGTCTAACAGTCGATTTCGAAGAGGAAGGTACACAAAGCTTATACTTATTACATTTAAATTATAATACTTATTTTCTATGTTAATTTAACAATTATTTAGCATAGGTCTACTACTCTAATGCACCCTTCTTATATTTAAGATTGTTCTAACACATATAAATTGGTTTAAACATTACGTTCTTTCTAACGTAATTCAAGATAGAAAAGAATTTTGATATCTTTTTATTTAATAGGTTTTTAAATAAATTCTACGAGCCGAACCTCAATACTGGACTAAAGAATTAATTAAAAAATGCATTAATAATTTTTACCTCTTTCAGGTAGATATTGTGTTAGATTTAGACGAGTATTCACACAAATGCGCTTAGAATAGGATTTCGTAGAAGTGGTATTAGTATAACGAGAATAAAATTTGAAATGAATAGAATTAATCCCCTCCGATAAACATGTAAACAGCTTTCGAAAAAAAAAACTTTAATAGCTTATTTCAAACCAGTCTAACAGTGGACTTCGAGGAGGAAGGTACGCCTATCTTATACTTATTACATTTAAATTATAATACACATTCTCTACGATAATTTAACAATTATTTAGCATATGTCTTCTACTCTAATGCTCCTTTCTTATATTTAAGATTGTTCTAACACATATATATTGGTTTAAACATTACATTCTCTCTAACGTAATTCAAAATATCACAGAATTTCGATATCTTTTTATTTTACATGTTTTTAGATAAATGCCACGAACCGAATGTCGGTACTAGCCCGAAATATTAATTACAAAATCTTTTAATTACTTTTATTCTTTTCAGATAAATCTTCTGTTAAATTTAGACGTGATTATTATTACTGATTTATTTTAATTTATTAATTTAAATATTAACAATTTGTAAAATAACTATTTATTAGGAATATTTAACGTGCATTTTCGCGATATCTCGTGGAAATGATTTCAGAAATATAGTACCATCATAAAAAACATAAATTTTTTTGCTCAGTTGGGTTTCATTTATTGTTTATTTTATTCCTCTTACTATCGATTATTGTGTAACATTTTTTTAATAATGTTTTTTAAATATTTTTTGTATTGTACTTTAAATTGTTGTGCCCGATGCACAGCTATCTTGTAACTTCCTTGCCGTCTCCCGCAAGTTTGATTCGATCGGTATTTCATCATTTTTCCCATACCACTTAAATAACGCGTCCCCCTCAAAATCTTTTACTTTTCATTTAGTTAGAAATTTTGTCTACCCTCCTAAAGAAGTTTCACTTCAAAAACAATAAAAAATGGTCGGTGTATTATACCAGTGGCTTGAACTCTCGCATTCTCGTTTTTCAGAACAGTGCGATAACTCTTTGGAGTGACTTTAGCTACCATTTTTCATTCCTGATTTACTTTACCAGGGAACTTAACTTTCGTTGACTTCCTGCAATCAAATTCCGGAAAGAGGCTATCTGACGCTCTTTTCTTGTCGTTATTGCTGTCTCCTTTCGCTTTTGATGAATCTCATTTTAAACTTAATAGGATCGTTATTCCTTTTTTATAGTATCTCCCTATTACCATTTTATACGAATCGTTGATTAAATTTTTGCAAGTATTCGGAAAAAGAAAGTATCCAATCATGTTAAATCGGATCACCTACTTGAAGATTAATTAAACTATACATATAAGTAAAAGTACATACGATTGCGTAAGGGAAATTGATTTTTAACTTTCTCCTTGGATATAATTTAACATCAAGGGATACAGGAAGGTTATTGTCTATAATCCTCTCTTGAGACTCTCTACTAATACAACCTGATAATATTTTCTTGATTCTGAAATGCTGAGGTATCACGCTCTCTATTACATTCATATTAGAATCATATTTTTGATCCTTCATATTGTTTCATTTTCAAAATGTCTTTCAAATGAACTCGTTTACCTTCATTTCTGAAGACTTCACTTGGAACTGAATATAACTCACGAAAATTTACCCGACTAGAGCCAATTCATATTTGTCGAAGTTGATTTATTTTGGATCTTTACTTTGACTTCCTAATTTACCGTTAATAATGCCGTTTCTGATCTTTATCTCTTTATTTTATTTTATTTTTTATTAATTAGGAATATTTTAGAGTTTTATTCAAATATTACAATGGTAAATATTGTTCAATATTTCAAACAATTTTTGAAAGTAATTTTAATTAATTACACATAACTGTCGAATAAAGAACTGCCGAATAAAATTAATTATGACTTTATTGATAGGCTGATGAAAGGACTATAATCTACGTTTTTGAAAACATTACATTAGTATTTCAATACCTGATAAATAACAAGGTTCATTGGTTACCTAGAAATAATTAATTGTCGTTTAATATTATCCATGTTTCATATATATTAAAATTTTAACCCTATATATATTGCTACTGAATTATTTTACATAAATTGTGTCGACTAGTAACGTCTGGTAATATAAATTACGTTAAAATATTGTATGCAAATTAGCAGAAAACGTCGCGGAAGCGAAATATCACTGATATCGATCAATTTTATTGATCCATCGTTATAAGTCAATAAACGAATCCGAAATATTTCACTTGTCGTTAGTTTTCTCTTGCAATAACTAAAATTCTTTTCCTAATTTTTCGAATAGTCTTAGGCATAAAACTAACATATATTTTTAATATTTAATACAAAAAAAAAATAGTATTAAAAATTTTAGCATCTGACGTGAGGCAATATAATTGAACTTAACGTTGTATTCATTTTACGATATAGTACGACATTGGCCCTCAAACTTTCAACGTCGTTTATTCGAATCGTTAAAGCGTCCAGTTCGGTGTTTAATTTAAACGCGTTTATTTCTACGATTTCATAGTTTCTCTTTTTTTTTTCTTTTTAGTGCGCATAAATTTTTTTTATTTACATGGATGGAAACTCGACGGCGCAGTAAGTTCAAAAAAAGAAAATTAACGAAGACTGTTATTCGTTCGGGCATACATATTTTTCGGAATTGTTAAAAAATCTTTTGTACTTCAACAGGACAATATGTGTTCCTTCTTGTCGACAATATTTTCACGTAGATTTGTTATTTTCTCGTTCGCATATTGTATATTTTCTTATTAGAAAATCGATTTCGAGTTTTATCAATATTTCAATATCTTTTTCTGTCTGTTATTACGTTTTACTAAGAACTATGTCAAACAAAAGTTGATTAAAAATTGAAAACGAACAAAATTATTTTACCGTGTTTAACACTGATATACGTTTTATCGACTGTTAATTATTATTCTTTTGAATTCTGATCGGCCTTGGTACTAATGTAAGATGTTCTCTTTGAAAAGTATAAACAAAAAAGTAAACGAAATTATCAACATGTATTAATTTATTTTTAATGTAAGACAAAGTATACAATGTAAATAACAACTTGTATCTTTTTTTAATGGAAAGTCAAACGAAGAAGAAGACGTGTTGAGCGAGTGTTTCTCTCTCTCTCTTTGATACATTTATTAATTAAAAAATAATTTTTAATTATAATAAAATTTCTTTCTGTCATTATAAAGATATATACGTAGGCTATTATTTATACAACATTTTTCCATTTTTCTCATTTTTACGCGGAGTTTTGTTACGTGTTATTTACTTCTATGGGATTATTTTATTTTGCTTTTTTTAGAGTTATGAGATTTTTTAATAAATTTTACTTATTTTACATAATATTCTCTTTTACGCGATTTTTTAAATTCTTATTTAGAAATCGAGAAAACCGATAATAATTTGAAGAACAGTGCCTTCAAGGTTATTAGTTTCCTTTAATTTTACATAATTTAGATACTTTTCTGCAAATAAATTGTTTAACGAATACTTTTTACACATTTTCTTTTGTACAATATGCATCCACTGTTTAAAAAAAGGACCTAGGTGTACATATATATATATATATAAATTTGAATTATATGAATATTACATGTCTAATTGTAAGAGTAGTTAATATTATGCGGTTTGTATTACTCCTACAATAATCTGTTTTACTGAAGGAGAAGGAGATCGCCGTGAGGGAAACGTTACACAATATAGCTCTGTCGTTTCGAGATATAACTAACATTCTTGTATATGGTACCTGGGTGGGGTGTAATAGTATATAAACTATTCCTTCCCTTTACCAGAGATACGATGTTATGTTTAATGAGAACCGTTATGATTTACTAAAACTTTATCATTTAATATGTATCCTATACCAACGTGATATGATGTATTATAATTGATTTTTATTTAACGAATTTTATTTATTATATTAAAAGTTTTAATATTTTTTTCTTTTTTCTTTTTACAGATACGGTGACATGGTTCCGAAAACGATCGCGGGAAAAATCGTCGGGGGTGTATGCTCCTTGAGCGGTGTCCTAGTGATCGCTTTACCGGTACCTGTAATCGTCAGTAATTTCAGCAGAATATATCATCAAAATCAACGTGCTGATAAGAGGAAGGCACAGAGGGTGAGTAGACTTTTCAATAATCAATTTTTCTTTTTCATTTTGTGTAATATACATATTTAGATATAATATACGAACCAAGCACTTTCAAAATTTCGTTTTTCGACATTTATAACACACAGGGTATCTCGAAAGTTTAATAAAAAAAATTAAAACAAAGAAAAAGGAATGTGCAAGGCCTTCGTGCGTAATAGAAGTGAAACTCGTATTATCACGTGGAAAATTATCAATTGATTCATATATACAATGAGTGTTTTCACTTTCTGAACATTGAATTACTAATGAAAATATTTAAAACCTTATACATTTTATTCTTAGAGTATAGCAAGTTAGAAGTTCAAGTTAGAAGTTCAAACAAGTGCTATTGTTTCGTTTAATTG
The DNA here is from genome assembly GCA_023678845.1 of Mischocyttarus mexicanus. Lineage (NCBI taxonomy): Eukaryota > Metazoa > Arthropoda > Insecta > Hymenoptera > Vespidae > Mischocyttarus > Mischocyttarus mexicanus. Next base: position 3,257,362 of record JACGTP010000002.1, on the reverse strand, counting down.
TATTGTACGTTAAAAATACGTACAAAAAAAATATAAAAAAGTACGTATGCTGAAGACGAAGCGCACTTTTTTCACTTTTAGCGAAAAAGCTGTTTCATGATTCGTTCAAGATGATAATTTAATAACGTCATCTAATCTTAAGTACGAGACTGCTTGGACATTCTTCCATGTTTCACTGTTCGTTGCTTGTCTAAATCCTTTAAGTTCATGTTTGACGGTTTGTTTACGCGTGTATATGGGTATGTGGTTGTGCATAACGTTCATTTTCTCGGAGTTCAAGTACGTGAACCCTTGAACATATGTATGTGGGTTAATTCCGTAGAGTATTTCCTAAGAACTGACAAGTACACGCGAAATAACGTCTGGAGAAAACCACGAGAGAAAAATGTTCCATTGTATTACCTGGAAGTTATACGAATTAGAATATACTATATATATCGTAACTAATGCAATTAGTTTTTAATTTGCATTTTGAATGCGTACCGACAAAAGAAAGATTTATATCCATGTGATTCTTTCGTTGTACATATATTTACAAAATAAATTTGTAATAAAAAATATAAAAATTAAAAAATATATCGAATTTTGAAGATCTTATGAAAAAATTGTCTTATAATATAAGTAAGAATTTTATCTGCTATCCTTCAATCAGTTAAAGAAACTTTCATTTACGTTCTATTACGAAAATATCAAATTATTTGATTATTGTTTTCACTATGATTGCATTACTTACGTTTATATGCCGCAAGTAGTAAAAAATTACAAATTCAAAACATTCAAAAATTACGAAAATTCGATTATTGTTAATTTAAGGAAAGATTATTTCTCTTATACAGATTATTTCTCTTATAGCTTATTGGCAATTAAAAAGATCTATATTTGATGGAAAATAAGTGACTCGCAGTGTGTAGTTTTAAGTTTTAAGCGGATTATTTCCAGCTGCGTAGATATTTTTGTTCTCCTATACTTTTTTACGTTCGTTTTAAAATTACTTTTGATCGTCGATAGATTCGATGAAAGGTTCATTTTGGTCTTCTTATTTCCGGATGGTCGTTTAACCAGGCGCGTTAAGGTTTCCAATGCTCGATCCAAACTTTAACGATTTATTTCTTACGTATACGTATACTATAAAAATCATAACTTTTCCAAAAGCTTAGAAAGCTATCATATTTTATCAGTTTATAATTATCTTTTCATCGAAAATACTTATCGTCGCTATTATAAGTAGAAAATATTAATATCAGCATTGAAAGATTCTTTTGTGAAAAGAAAACAATACGCTTATAAAATGTAATATATGGAAACTTTAGAAAATAAATTTCGAGATAAGTTCTTACTTGAACGTATATATTATTTAATGCATCTTGTCCATCTGTATATACAGAGTGACCCAAAAGTTGTGTAGTCGTATTGAACTGAAAAATGATCAATTTTATTTGGGTAGGAGTTTGAAGCGTCGGTATGTGAGCTCTTATTTTTGTCAAAAATATATAAATGAAGATTAATAACTCGAAATGAAAAATAAATTATTGTTTTTTATTTATAAACTAATATTAATTTTCTTTTTAGTTTTTCTTTTTCGATTTGTGGGATATTCTGTACATCATTTTTGCAGACACTTAAACACGCTTGCAATTTGTGGATAATTATTAAAATAAAATATTGGCTATCGAAAGATCATTATGAAAAGTAATAAAGATAGAATTCGAGAATAGAAATAGAAGTTTCGTGAGTCTTCATTTAAAGATTGTGCTTGAGAAGTTGAGAAGTTATATTTAACATTCGCCTCGTTTGCAAGTTATCGCGTATTGTCGTAGTCGTCTTGTAGTCTGAGGAGTGCAATATCGTCAAAGCTAATGAATAGTACTAGATTGCAATTTCGAACAGGCCACAAAGAGTCCTAAGATTGTAGAGGAGGTTTATCAATGAAGTTGCTGCTTCTCCGAACCTTCAACCGAATCTTTTGAACGTTGTGTGATATTAAAAGCTTCAGTCTACTGCTAGTAGAATTTTCTCTTTCATGAATTCGATCATAATCGGTTTAATCCACTGTTCGATGAACACGTGAGTCGGTGTATAAGATTTGTTCTTATTTTCTATTAGTGGTTCTCAAATTTTTTATTATTTTTATACTATTTTGGAATTCTTTAATATTCAAGAGAACCGTAAGTATTTTTTTATCGTACAAATTTATTTATCGTATCATCAACTGCTAACCTGAAAGAGACAGAGAGAGAGAGAGAGAATATTTTAAATAATTTACATAATTGAATAAATAATTTAATTTACATAATTAAACACATAAACATAATTTAATTTATATAATTGAATTTAAAAAATCACCCTTTTTTATCGATTAAAACAAAAAATAAACACGTCGACTTACTTTTGATATTATTTATTAATCCTCAATACAAGTTTAAAAATGCTAAATTAATCATTTATTAAAGTTCACTGTTAAGATTCTCCTAGACAGATCATCTTGTTCTTATAAGTTGTTCCTTCTCAATTTACCTTTTCTTTTTGTTACCTTAATTTTTCGGGTTCTTCTCAGATCATAGTATCACACGTTCATATGGATCTCACGACTGATCTTATGTTAGCTAAGATCATGCAGTTTGAGCTCCGCGGAGGAGTTTGCCTTGGCTCGAATCCAACGGCTACTCTCAGTTCATTACCACTATTTCATAAGAGACGAGAAGCTAAGGCAGCTGGACAAGTCGGGATAGGGATCTCTGGAAGGAAAGTGAGCCACACGGAATAACGATAATCAGAAGTTCAGAGAATTTCATAAGAAACTAACACGAGGTGGAATAGAACGCAAAGCTTTACTTTTATCTACCTCATTTCAACTTGATCTTCTTTTATCTGTCCTTTCGTATTTCGCGACGTGAGATTTCTTTTCCCCTTCATTTCTTTTTATCTCTATATGTCTTACTTTCTTTTCTCCCTTCTCTTCTTATTTTTCTTTTCTATTTTCATCTTTTTCACACTCTTAAGATATATTTTCTAGTAAGAGGGAGAGAGAAAGAAATAGATAAACAGGTAGATAAAGTTTCTTCCAGAAACAAGGCTCGAGCTTCAAGTAATTTCTTTTGGCAAGAAGCCAAGCGGCTGTTTTTATTTTGATGTTTTCTACAATTACCTAGGCGAATTGTGGATGAAAAACGAACGGTCTCATAGAGAGAAGGTTGGAATAAGTAGAAAGTGCAATTAATATTCCTACAGTCTCTAAATGAGGTCAAAAGTGAAAACTTTTTTTCCTTTTCTCTCTTTTAGCCCACTTCCAGTGAATTTTCTCAAGTATTATGCCGTACACATCCACCTTCTGTCCAAATTTCGTACAGAAATATCCTTCCGCACACTATATCCGTTCAATATTGACGTATTAAACGTTCAATTGTGTGGTAATTAGTATTTAAATTTAATTCCATTTGAAAAGAATTTTCATCTATTTTTTAATAAATGTGGAATCATTTAGAGTGACTACTATTAAGAATTTAATTCGTCTTTCCGTTAATATAAATATGACCTTCGTAGAATTTGAAGAGTAAACATTTTGTTTATTCCTTTTTTCTTTTATTAGATATCCAACTCATGAAACTAACAGGATAGCTTGTTTCACTGTTGCGTTTCGAGGAAATTCAACGGAATTCTAAAATCTACCTATCGAATCGTGAATTTTCTTTCTTTCTTTCTTTCTTTCTTTTCGACAGTACAATCTGCAATGCAGATACGGTTATCTACATATGTATGGACATGTTTGTCTCGATTTTTGATTTCGCGAGCTTCAACTACCCCTTTTCTCCCCTTTTTCACAATTCTTTTTTTTATCTTTCTTTATGTTTAACAAGATTTGCAGGAAAAGGTAATACGTAACGAATGTCGAATTTATTTTCAAAAATAAATGTTAAGATAATTATTGAATATCTTTGACGTTAAATCATTAAAAATGTTTCCATGAAATAATGTTATAAAACACTTTATAGTTAATATAATATTCTTTTTAATAACTTATTTGAAATTCGACTCTTAGTATTTCTATATTGAAGGGTTCTCATCAATCTAAAAATTTTGTTGTCGACTGTGTCAAATGTTCACGATTAAATATAGTCGTGATATTTGTGAGAGAGGATTTTTGTTTTAAAGAAAAAAATTTTACACGATGAAACGTGATAAAAAGTTGGTTGCACGTTGAGGAACTAACTAACATGAGTATTAAATTTGAAATGAAAGTAACTGACCTTAAAATAGTAAATGAGGTAGAAGATTCGATAAGTAGGAATTTCGTTCTCCACTGAAATGAATGAAGGGCTTTGAGGTGTAAATTATTCGAAGGGTTAAAGTAAAAACACATACATACACATATATAGAATTAGAAATGCTTTCCGCATTTGAGAAGTTTCCACAGAAAGTCAGAGAGAGACTAGGCTTAAACACTAAAAACTTTCATGGTAAAAACGTTTACTTACATAAGCTCAGTTCAAATATTTGTTTACTCTTAGAGCCGAGTTAGGCTGGCATAGTACCTGTAAAATCGATTCGAAAGGTCAAACCGACGTAATGGATATATACGGGAGTGTCACGAAGAGAAGAAAAAATAAAAAGGATACGAGGAATATATTTGTCGATGTCTTAATTATATAGGACAATACGTAGTAACCGCGCCCAACGAAATAAATTATTTTTTAATTAATATCCCAATCGGACGAATCCAACAGTTTTATTGTAACACGTTTCACAATAACAAGATCGATCTGTTCTCGAGCTGCTAACTGTTTGATTATCAATACACGTGTTCATTCGGGGGGAAAATATATTCATGGATACGGTATCTCGATTTGCGTTTAATTAAAATACATAAATTGCAGTTTTGCTAAAAGTTATGATAATATTATTGGAAAAATCTAAAGAAAATATTATCCTTTTCTTTTCTATTAGTTCCTTAACATGAATGAAAAAAAGTTACAAGTTTGACACAAAAATTAGGAATACATCGTATCAATATCAGAGGTCTCGCGGTTCGTTAATGATTCGTGTTTTGTATTACCTCACGACTCGTTCAACATTTTTGTTAGTCCTTCTAATCCTACTCTCGTGGCACGTTTATACTTATGTTAGAACGAGCCCTCGGCACGTCGGTTCTCTCTTTATGTTCCTTTTTTTCGCTTTCTCTTTTCTCTATCCCTCTTAATCCACCCTACCAACCCCATCTTTCTTTTTCTTCAACAGACTTAGGCTTTAAGGGTGGAAGGCAGGTAGACAGAGTAGTCCCAGAGGCTTTGAGAAAAAAATAAAAAAAGAGAAGGAGATAGGGAAAGAAAAATAACGAGAATAAGCAGAGTCTCGTCGGTAAAGTTTTTTAGTCGCTTCTTAAACATTTCATTTGTTTGTTTGTTGGTCGTGTTTGCCTCGAGGCATCGACTCCGCACAACGATAAGTACGGAAATCCTAGAGCGTGATGATTAACGTAAAAAGTCTATTGTATGGCCGAAGGGTTTCTAAAGAAACCTCCCTTTATTTATTTCTTTCTATCTATCTATCTCTTCATCTTCTTTGTCTATTTGTTTCTATATCTTTTCTTTTGTTTGCGATCTACAGGTGATAAAGAACGTACCTTTGAGTGAATTTGAAACAAAATAAATATATTTGCGTCTTTCATTGAGGAATATTATTTTACTTACAATTAGTTCTTTCTTTATTCTTGTTAAGAAAACGCATATTATTCGTCGTTAGAGGATGAAGATACAGATAAAAATAGAAAAAATATTGATGAAACATGCATCCAAAAAGTGCGGAAGAAATCACATTTAAAAAGTAATATAGTGTCCGAATATTAAAACCAGTTATTTTATATTTTTCGAATAAGTTATTTGAAATGTAAGACTTACTAAACTTTTTTATTTACAATTCGTAAGAAGCAATGTTTTGTTACTTTGTTATAAGCTGGTAAGTGTCTTGATCTCTTCTCTCATTTTGAAAAGTTTCTTTAACCCGAAAGTGTTTCATTTACAAGCAATCACGGCGGATCGTATTTTTGTACTAGGTCGAAAACCGTGGTAGTATTTTTAAAATTGAACGTTTAACTTTTCTTCAAGCCTTGTTGCTTCTTCGTAAAATTTTCTTGCGTCACGAATCGTTCGATACCAATGTATAATCCGTTTTTCTTGTGTATTGCGCGAAGAAGTAATAGACGATCTAAATCAACGATGTCTTAGAGTTTCAGGGCACCTTGTGTTGCCGTGGATGATATATATACTGCCAGTTTCTTGGTAGTAAGTATTACGACGAGCAATTTTTATTAACTGGGGTCTTGCTATAAACTGTTTGAAAATGCAGACGGTTTAGTGCGTTAAGAATAGCATAAATGTGTTTTAGAGACTGTTGCTGCAGTCGAAGCTACCGGTTGAGTTTTGTTAACAGAATACAAGATCGGGCCAATAAACTTCTATGCTCGGTTAATGACGTCAAAACGGGGCGTTTCTCTGATCTTTCCATAACGAAGAAACGCGATTCTAGTTGCATTCGTTGTTATTGCGATAACATAAAAGATAATTCTTCGTTGAGAATATTGTTTGCAATCGATCATCCCAAAGATTGGATTAAAATATACCATTGAGAATTTAGTTTGCAAATAAATGATTTTTCTACAAATTTTAAGTAAATATTTAGAAGAAAATAGAACTTGTCGGTTAGGTTAGATTAAATTTTGTGATACAGTACAATATTCGTATCAATCATTCAAATAGTGTTAGAAATATAATATAATATATCTGTGACATTTTCAGCGATATCGAAAGCACAAGGAATACCCTATGGTCATGTTAAAAAAAAAAAAAGTAAAAGAAAGGGAGAAAAAGATTAAGTCGGAATTAAATTGTAAAATATGTGTAACAGCCGCTATAGGTGATAGAACGAGAGAGTGAGTGGGTGTGTGAGAGAGAGAGAGAGAGAAAAAGAGAAAAAAAATATTTGCGATATTCGGCGTGTCAATAAGTCAAATCGCGAAAAGGATGGAATGGGGAGAAAATTAATGGCGTTCGTCGGTTGACAGTTCGATACTAGCTGGCAATAAAAGTGTGATTTAGCATCGTCAGACGCCGTTAACGGTGGGTTCGATTTCGAGATCGACGACGTTCGACAGTGCAACATTCGAAACAAAACCTCGACGAAATTCGTGACGAGAGGGAGGATTGGAAAATGGTAATTTTCTCATTGAAAGGGATCAAACCAAGCATAGACGAGAGGACGAATTCGCATCCCGCGTTTTCATGATGTTATGTGAATTATTATGCGAACGTTTGGGAGAAACGACGCGACGTTAATTAATCGCGGCTAATTAGTATGTGAGCCCGCTGCTCGTCTCGACGAATCCAATTCGACATTGGAATGGAGCTACGTGATCGCAACAACGATCGAATATTCAAATGCTGGACTAAGCTCTCATCTCTTTCTCTCTCTATCTCTGTAACACATATATCGACAAACGTAATGTCCAGTTCATAAGATGTATGTTGTTCTTGTTGTTACTCTCGTGACGAGTGTTTCTTCTTTCCTTTTTACGATTACTGTGGTTTTTCTACGATATTGGACAACGCGTAATAAAAGCTGGGATTATTGGAATAGGAAAAGGAACGATCATTCTTTTTCTTTTTCTTTTTCTATTGCTTCTCTCTCTCTTTCTCTCTCTCATAACAGGAATAAAGCGAATCTTCTTGGCAATGTCGTTTATACTTTTAGACAATATGTATCTGAACCAATCGAACCTTTGATGGAGTATATACTTTGAGATTTTCATCGAAGGGTATACATAAGACTAGTATAGAACTTTTTTAACAACTTTTCAAAATGATTAAATAACGATCGTCGGTTAGGTTCGATTTTGAAACATTTAACTTCATAAGTTGCGTTACTGAATCCTTTACGATGAAATTGTATAACGAAGTTGGAGATGCTGTGTTCAGAAACGTATTCATCGTGACACAATATTCTATTCCAAACGAGTGGACGAAGTTTAACTTTGAAGCGTATCTACGGTCCACACTGGTTTCGCAGCTCAAACAAGACAGAATTGAATATTCAAATGGTAGTCACGTTACGAGTTATGCGTTTATAGTGGACAATTCAACGAAGATAGCAATTTTTAGTCATTACTAATGATACTTATATATCGCTTATTTATTATACATAGCTCGAAATACAATAAAAAACGGAATAAAAAAAAATTTTTGATCTGAAACATAAGTGAAAAGAATTGATGAAAATTGATTTTATGATTAATTTTATAATACAAATATTTTTAACATAAAATGAATTATTATATAATTACAATTTTTTTAATAAGTCTTATGATTACCTGTATATATAATTATTAAATAAATTATTTTTATCCTCAGAATATTGATAAAAAATTTCTTAGAAATTTACCAGTATTGAAAGTATACCGGTAAAATGTAACAGTTACTAATTACGTCGTTTTAATTATGTAGTATATAGAAAGGAGCGTAAAATTTACCTTGTTAGTATATTTTTATGGAGAAAAAAGTTTTTCCCTTCTTCTCTCTTCTATCGGAAATGCAAACGTGTGTGTGTGTGTATGGTTCTTCTCGTCCATGACCCATGTTATATGTCGACATTCACTTAATTAACTTAGTAGATAAGCAAGCTTGTGGGCGCGATCATTACAATCGTGTTTTTCGTTTCCTATAGTCTTGCGTCTTCCACGATTCTTCTTCGTTAGATAAATTGTCCTGGCCCACGCGACGGTACATGTCCTTGTACCTATTTACATATATATGTATACTTACGTATCATATGTATTTGTGTTATTAAGGGTAAGTTTTTTTACATTGAGAAGCACCTAATGTTTCGCAAACAATGCATTCTTGAAAAGAAAGTTTGAAACAAAAGCTATTTCGTTTTGAGAGCATATATTGCAACATTTTTATCTTTTTCTCATTCTCTTTTATTATTTTTTTTATTTTTTTTCATTGTAAACTTATAATATTTGTCGAAATCAAAGAAAGTATGATGTATTTAATTTTTAAAATTTATTAAAATAATATTAAAAAAAAAGCCATATCTCTTTTTCCTTTATATTTTTATTTATCTTAATTATAAGTTTTTTAATACAAACGATGCTTAATATTGTGGAATGTAATGTAAAAGTTTGACTAAAGTTTTTCAAAAAAAGTGTTTTTCTTTTCTGATAACATAAAATGCTCTTACAAAAAAAAAATACATTTTAATTAACAAAGAAAAAATAAATAAAAAATAAAGTTTACCTCAAAGATAATCTTGAAAATATCAGCCAATTCAGAATTAAATAGTACCGTTATGTTTTTGAGATATTCAGGTATTTTTATGGAAAAACCTCACTCTCTCTCTATATAAATATAAACGTATTAACATATAAACGGATTTACGTATCGAGTTTTACAACTGTTTTGGATTTGTGATTTAGCTCAGAAAACATGAATGATCGAGTATTTAAAAATACACAAATCTATATCGATACGAAAAGTGACAAATAACATATTCACTGTTGCGTTCGATTTTCTTTATTCCGAGCTGTAATAACGAAAAGTGCAAGAAGCAATTGAATGATGAAATGTTGTCTGGAAATTGTGAAAAGGAAAAGATATGTCTAATTGTCCATTACCGATATTTCCTAATAACTTTTTTAGATATGATTAATTTTTTTCTCCAACATTTTCCGATCAAAAGAAAAAAGAAATTTGAAATAGCATTTATTTCGATAGATTACTATAATCGTTAGTAAGTAGACGAGTATAAATAAATAAGATTGTCGTCATAGAAAAACATTTCACTGTACTTTTCTTTTATTATTTTCTCGATAAATGGTATTATTTAAAATAATACATATCTGCTCAAGAGTACGTAACATTTAAAAAAGAAAAGGTAAACCAAGAAACAAATATTGTTAAAAATAACTTTTGGGGAACATTATTCGTACCATGAACGTTTCGACTTTTTGGTTTTCTTAAATAATATCATTTTTTGTTTTACGATTGTAACACCTCAAACCATTTCACCCTTTGGTCTCTTGGTGCCTTAGGCTAGAACCAGGCATGCATATAAAACGAGTGCAATTTTGTCTTTGATTATCTTTCTTTTTTGTACAAAATTTACATTTTTTCATGCCGTATCGGCAACTACCCGTGCGCACGGTTCTGGATTTTTGCCAGAAAATGGATGTTTTATGCGTCCATTGGAACTTTCGGGAGCGTACTATGAAATCTCGTCGATCAATCATTTGGTACTAAACGAAATTTATCCCTAGCTTTGTTGTTAGTTTTTTTTCGATTTAAAAAGCCAGCAAAATCGATCTTATTGTGTTTAAATAATTTGATCACTTATCTCGAGTATGAATTATTATTACGCGTGTATTGTTCGAATTTTGATGAGAGGAAACGTATCTATTTGTTGTTAAACGATCATCAACGAAGCTAACGTTGATATTGACGAAATAACGTGTGTACCTGAATCTACATTCCTAACGACTTGTTTACCGTTACTTTTCGCCAACCGCAGGGTATATTTTGACAAGAAATCTACTCGGTCGTACGAAAGTGGGAAAGAGAGTTGCATCTGCGTCATGAAAAAGGATTCGTTTCGCGGATGTTTACATCGTCTTTCTTGGATAGGCGGCATACCGCTTTGCGTTAAGACATGCAACAGACAAGACATAACTACTGTTTAAAACATGATGCAAAAAGGCGAAGAACCATAAGAAATAATATATTTTTGAAAACACACCGTTCGAAAACATGATGTTTACATTAGAACTTTGTATACTTATTCTTTATTTTATGTATTTCATTTATTTAATCTTCTCATAATCAGTGTGTACTTGTATTGGATTTTTAAGTAAAAAATTATAATTTTTTATTAGGTGTTTCATTTTATTAATAACTTATTTGGTTTCTAGATCAAGAATAGTAAAGAGTTTTTAATTCTTTTTTTATTAAGTTTTATAAACTTTTTTTATCGACATTCGCGAGAACTTTTGTGAACTATTGTTCATAGCAATAGAAGTATAATGAAACATAAAGATTATTCTTTTATATATTTATTAGAAAAAAAAAATAATTTTTAATCTTTTGCAGTTGTTACGTAAAGAGGTAACGTAAAAGAAATATGAGTATGTAACATGTACAGTTGCATTTCTATCACTAATAAACAATATCAATATTGTGAAAATACTTAATAAAAATAAATCTATATAAAGAATATTTGATTATATTAATTAAATGTTATATTATATAGAATATTAAATTTTAATATGAAATATAAATGTAAATATGAAATAACTTAGTTACTAGATATTGATGAAAAGTGATCAATTCAATGTGAATCAATTGACATGAAATAGCCAGAATAACTCAAACAGCGAAGAGCTTAAACATACCGCAAGCACAAATTTTATACGCGTGAAGGGCATGAATGAAAGAAAGACAAATTATGTATTATTTGTTAACTTTTACGATTTACGTTATCAGACTTAGCTGTCAGAGGATTAATTTCCTTAAATTCGCGAATTGTCAAAAAACTAGTTGTTGATCTTATCGTCGCGTTAGTTAGGAGAGGAAACACTTCTACGAGGATGGAAACGAGGTAGAAGCTTTCAAGCTTTTATTGCCGGACACAGTTGGTCGCAAGAGCGCTTATCCGTGCCGGTGCAATGATGACATTTGACGTTGTCGCAGAAACGCGATTCCTCGCGCGTTCATTGAACGACGCTTTGTGTTTTCGTTGCAGTTGGGTAGCTTTATGTAGCTCGGCCAAGCGTAAGTTTACTCGCAGAGTCTCGGTAATGGCGCAGAGTGTCGTTATCTCGTGAAATATGGGCCAAGTTGCGAAATTTTATTACTTTGGTTAGTTTTCATAGAAACTTGTACGAGTGTGTTTGATCTATTAACGCTTTACTTTGTTTTCTTTTCATTTATTTTCTTTTTTTTTTCCGTTAACGAACTGATTGAAACTGATCTCACCTTTCAAGTAAAAGTAATGCTACTTTTACTTCAACATCATTTTCTTTACTACATTCGTATCGAATCTCTTTGATGATTACTAACGATTTTTGGTGGATTTTATTAGAGTTATGTGTTTCGTGTAGTTGTACAAAATTTGACACGGACACCTGCGAGCTCGATCTACGAGTATTGGCGATGACGACAACGATGTTTGCTAAGAGTTCAACGCAAAAACAGCTGCTATTGCGTACAGCTGACGCACTATAAATACGACGTTTTACCTTTACGCAGATGGCGTTTGTTGGCAGAAGTGTAGCTTTATATCGTGCCCATAATCACCGTCCCTAAATTTATATTACAATTTGTACGAGTTAACAAATTGACCGACTTACCGATTTCCAACTGATCTGGATTTAATAGTATCATATATATTGCTAAATGCTTTCAATGTGGAATGAAAAATTCGAATCGTTCAGTTAAACCATAATGGATCCTTTTTCTTCCACCTCTTTATCTTCTTTTTGCCTATATTTACGCTATAGAATTCTATGTTATTATTATCGATAAACTATTTCCGTTCTCTTACACTTACTTTGTTATTTTCTTTTCCGATAAGCAAGACTTTGTTCGTTGGTCTTCTTATGGAATCCATAGACCTTGACCGAAATATATTTTTACCATTAATATATTCTTATTTTACTTATTTATTCGTTTTTGAAATTACGAAAATGTAGTTATTTTAATTCATTCCTGTTAGTAGAAAAATCGTGATATAAAATTTTAATTTTCTTTATCATAACATTGTTATTCTAAGAAATATATCTTTATATAGAGATTTTGTTATTTAATGTCGAATTTTACAATACTTGCTTTAATGTGTATAAGTTATTTACATTCTATTTTCAATCTAATAATAAATATAAATAAACATATCATGTTGTATCATTATCCTTTTTAGAATTGCAAAGTTTTGAAAATCCTAATATTTCATGTCTACTTATCATTGTTATAGTATATATTTTAATAATTAAAAGATAATAATGTAGGATGGAAAGAAATATTTTCCACACAAGGAGTGATAAGAGGATATAAAATGGAAGCGTTTAATTTTAGTTTAGTTCAGTTGAGTTTCATCTATGTTTTAGATTAGTAGCGTTATATCTGTAGTCTTAATAATGCTTTGTTTACAATTATTTCTCACTAATTAATTTACTAATTCAATAGTAATACCATTCTACAATAATATGTATTACATCCCGAAAGAAATTATTATAAATGCTGTTAATCACTTGTTTTAATTTGTTAAGTGTGTATAACAATTACTTGGTTTATTTATATAACGTATATAGCGACATTAGAATTCTAAACAGAGTCCTAATTAGTGTATGTTTGATTTCTACATCAGTACAAACTATTATTTGTGTATGCAAGTATGTCAATAGTGTGACATTATCATGATCTATTTGATCATTTACTTAATATAATCCCTTATAAACTATATCATTTGCTATGTCTAATATTCATTCTTCTAATTTTATTTTACAATTAAAACTATTTTTGAATGAATAGAAGTTGATTCGTTGTCAGTAAAACAGTATAAAATACAAAATATTGTGCATATAAAATTAACATAAGGAAAAACAAGATATTTTTTTAACGACCTAATACACGTAACGATGGAAAGAAGTAACGATAAGAGTGGACCAGTCGGTTGTGAAATCTCTCGTCCTTCATATACATAATTATCACGAAAATGGAAGTTAGCGATTGGGTTTGTTGAAAGTAGGGTAGATGCGCGCGTCGCGCGATTTGGCCGCATTTAAAATGGCATTACACGAACGTCACGTATTTGCGGAGTCCAAGCTTGAATGGTACGGTACCGTCATTTTCCCAACCAAAAATCTTCGTTAAAAGCTTAATTGATCAAGCGAGAATGAGTGTTCTGGACAAGATAGACATAGAAATGAAAGTGTTGGTGGATATGCAAAAAAGGGGCTTGATGGAGGATGAAGGAGAATAGAGGTAGAAAAAAAAAGAAATAAAAAGGAAAAAGAGAAATAAAAAGAAAAAAAGGAAACAGCAAATTCATCAACGGGACATGGAACAATAAGTCATTGTTGGTGTAACAACTCCTTTTGCCGAGCTCGTGCGATTCTTGAATTGAGGATCTGCGGTTGATGCATTTTGTGCAGTTCACTTTATGTGATCGCTAGCGCCAGTCCCACTTCTCTCTAACTCCCTTTCACCCTCCACTTTACCCACTCTATTCTCCCATTTCAACATGCGACACGATACGAAATGGACCTGCACGCGAAATCTAACGAGCCATTGTCCCGCGAACTTTCGTGTGCTTTCCATGAGATATCTTCTTTCCTTTCTATTTGAGTAATAATAGCCTAACTACTTCTATGATCTCATAGAAGTCATCATAAAGCTATCCGATCTATCTCTTCTATTTATCTCTTCTATTTATTTTTCTGCGTATGTCACAATTACGATTTTGGATTCGTGTATGTACGTGTATGTAGATAACTCGATTATTTCTATAATCATGAACAATTTTGTCTACATTAATGTAATAGCGAAAAGAGATTTTTCGAAATTATCATGATTTTCGTAGAGAAAAATGAATTATCTGAAACAAATCATGTTTATTAGCTTGTATTTATGAGTAAGGTGAGGTTTTAATTTACGAAAAAAACATTGTAACGAATTCTTAGTTAAATAGAAAACTATCTGTATAGTTTTCTTCTTTTCAAACGGATTATAAAATTTCACTTCTGCGAAATCCCTCTTAAAATATCATAATATATCTTTGGAAATGTGTCACGTTAACGTGACCGCAGCCATATTTTGCGAGATGAAAGTTTAGATTAAAAAATCGTAGGGTATATATTTATAACGAATTTTTTTTTCTTGTCTTTTGCAAAATAACTTTTATGATCTGTACTATATTATAAAGAGGAGATGTGTATTACCATCTTTCATTTGTTTTGTATTTATGAGGAATATGAGACCCAAGCTTACTTAAAGGTAAGAAAAGTTTATTCAGGATTATTTCTTTTTAAAGAGTGGAAGGGAAATGAAACTAAAGGTTTTTAATCAAACGGAAAAGAGGGAGGAGAAAAGTTCCGTTTGCTTCTTCGTAGAGAGAGAAGGAGAAAGAGAGAAAAAGAGAGAGAAAAGAAAACGGATGTATTTTTTGAAAAAAATTTCAGTTTCCTACGGATATTAAACAAGAGGAAGCAAATAAACTTGGTATATGGAATAAAATACCGCTATTTGCAAAATTCTTAAATAAAACCAATTGAATAGATTCGAATAAAAGAGATTGGATTTCAAGCTGGCACGAACGTTTTTTAACCACAACCGGTATTTAACTTTTGTTGTATACGTTGAAAATATTACATACTATGATTTAAACGAAAACTCGTATAGTATGGTTCACGTAGTGTATTTTAAATTATTTTTCAGATAATTCTTATAGATATAGAAGAAAATAACCATTATTTAAATTTTTGTTGTAATTGAATAATCAACCCTGTTGTATTATTTAATATATAAAAATATTAGAAACTTCTTATTTTTCACTTATTGTAAGCTAGTATATTAGTCATTTGTAAGCAGAATCAATTAACTCCACAAATGAACAGTAAATACAATTCATGAAATAATATACATTGTCATATAATTTACAATTGAACGGCCATTAAAAATTGTTCGCATTAAGCTTAATTATTGAATTTTCTAATATTTGAAATATTGGAAAATTGTAGACGAAGTCGAACGGAAGTTTTAGAGTTTAAAATATATAGTTGTTTTAACGTAGCTTAAATGGTAATCAATAAATCCTAAATACCTTCGTCGATGTTCCGATATATCGGAACGACATAGAACATTTAATAGACAAAGTAGTATAAAGACGCTTTGTGAATTGACAGTGTCAAACTCGCAAATCGCGTTACACGCTCGAAAAATCATGAACACACATACATATCAATATATATGTAATATATATGTAAATACATTTGTATGTATTTGTTACAAAGTGCTTGGCTCGTTTTTGAATCGTTCAAAAATTTCGATCTTCTGATTTTTCTTTTCTTTTCTTTTCCTAATTTATTTAAACAAACATAAAAAAACTACTTGTTAATCGAGTAATGATTATTTTCTTTTCCACAGAAAGCGAGGTTGGCTCGCATTAGGATTGCTAAAGCGTCGAGTGGTGCGGCCTTTGTCAGCAAAAAGAAAGCAGCCGAAGCTCGATTGGCTGCACAGGAAAGTGGTTTGACGTTAGACGAAAATTACAAGGAGGAGGATATTTTCGAGTTACAACATCATCATTTACTTCGTTGTTTAGAGAAGACGACGGTGAGTTAAAACATTTTAAAATCTTATTTAAAAATAATATTTAATCTTTTTTAATTCTTTTTTTTTACCTAAGTATATATTTTTTAATCACATAATTAAACCTTCTTATATCCTAAAAATAGATATTTTTGGGGGAAGGAGGATAGACTAGTAACGTATAATTCACGATATATTCCTTGAAAACTTATTCTTTTATCATATGGATGTTCCATCAAATAACACTGTTAGGAAATCGTTTAAAATCCGTCAAGTAATTTTGCGTCTAACTATCGACGTGTCAAGTAATTTCAATAAAACCCTTTCCGTTCTCGTCTAATTTTAGCCGACTGCCTTTGTAAGGGGTGTTGTGTTAAATACACACACTTTCCTCTTATACCTACTACACATATACGTACGCGTGGTCTCGTTGAAAGTACGAGTACATAACTCGCTCGACTTGGTCTCTATTTTGCTCGTAACATGTACACATACACACAAATGAATATTCACACCTGCGTGGAAAGAGATACGTGAAGCTAACGTATATATACTGTGATCAACATACCAGTTAGAACATGCGTGCCTTTGGCCAATCATTGCAATATAGTAGCAACAAAGGTGGGACAAATTCACATTCACGTAGGTATGCAGATCCTTCCGCACGTTTTGTTGAATCTATTTGAAAATCACGATTATTTTTCTCTTAATTTTTCTTCATTTTCCTTTTTTTATTTTTTAACATTGAACACATCCACTTGCCATTATGCGTTTAGATTGTATCCACCGTATGAAGTGGTTCCACTTGTTTTCGGTTACATCTACATAAACACATTTATCCTCTTTCAATTGACCCGATGGAGATCGAGTGGAAAACTCTTTCAGAATTAGGGCTTGCTAACGAGAACCGTGTAAGACCGTAAGAGTCACTCGTAAAGTGCATTTGCGTTACTGATTTTGAATTCTATCCTATACAAAGAGTAACGATACGGACAAGGTCGCCTTTGGAGATATGCTAAGAGTAGTCATTTTTGAACGAGACGTGTATCTTCTAAACGTCACCTGCTAACCTATGAAGAATTTTCTTAACATAAATTTTGTAAGCGTAAAAAAAAAAGGGGATAAATGAAGAAAACAGAAAAAGAAAGGAACGATTGTCTTTGCAATCAATTGCAACAAACAACAAACAACCGCAGAGTCTCCTCTACGGATAAGGTTCATATTAGTAGATTTTTATTTTTATTTGCGAAGGTCATATAGGTAACCAAGAATTAATATTGTTCGACTCGTAAAGGATAATACCAGTTTAACGGTAGATTTCGAAGAGGATGGTACGTTGAATTTATACAACCGTGCTTTTAGATTAGAATGTACATTTCATTTGAATAATTATCAATCACTTGCCCTAATTAAGGTAAACGGAACACAATATTATACTCTACTAATATTTGGGATTGTTTAAACCATCGTATGTGCTTAATTTACTTGTTATAAACAATGCTTTTAAGTTAAACTCATATTAAATACGTATTTATATTAATATATTTATTTCTAAATTTTCTTCGGCTGTAAAAATACTATATTAATAGTTTTGAAACAAAAATCTAGTAAGCATAACGATTTTAAGAGACACTTACTATATTTAGCATGAGTTTATGTTCCGTATATGACCATCTCTTTCATCTTACGTAAATTCCTTTCCATTATCTTTCACGAATTCCGAGAGTAATTTATTATCGATTAATTCAAGCCTTTTAATTTGAAGTTATTTATAGAAGTTTTCAAATAAGTATTAATCCAAATATAAAAACCTTTATTTCTCAATTATTCTTATTCTAGAAGACTGACGATGGACTTTTTCTCCACTTACTTAAACTGTATGAATATATTAAAATTATTCCTGACTGTACTTTTTTTCTTCTCTCTGTATTATTATAACAACTCTAGCCGCAAAAATAAAAGAAATAACTTTTTTATACGATTTTTATTTAGATTTATACGATTTTTAATATTCGTGGATTATTCTAAAAAGTATTCCAGATAATTTATAAATATTTATCTTTTATTTGATTAAAAATCAGAGAAATGAAGAGAGAATAATAACAATTTTGATGAATTTTATAAATACACATTCATTTACATATTTACACAGCTAAAGTTTTATTATATTATATATCAAGCTGTTTATTTATTTGTTTATCAAGATACTTACCATATATACCCTTTGTGTATCTATTCGTGTTTTTTCGTCTAACTATCACGCTTTTTTTCCCTATACTTTCACCTCTTTTTTCTAATCGTCTCGTGTACTTAACCCAGAATGCAATGCGATTCCGAGTACCTTTGTTGAAGCATCAGAAATCGTGCACACGGCCCGGAGGCGAGTCGTTTCACTTCCTCTTTTGCATTCTAAATTTCGTTGTATATGGTCTTGGTGCGTTTCAGTTTTCCGATGTTTCCTGCAGACACTTAACACTCTCTCTTTCTTTCTCTCTCTCTCTCACACACACACACACAGACACACATATCTCACGTGAAAAGTCCACCTACTATTCCCCTGTCTACCTGTCTATTTTTATTGTTTGACATTTTTCGGAGTAAAAATACTTTTTCCATGCGTTTACGCTGACTCTTCCATCTGTAAAATTACTATTTCTGTTTTTTTTTTTTTACAATTGACCTGCTTTTGGATGAATGGTTTGCGAACAAATCGAAGACATACTTTAAAGAAAATTTGTTCTTATATACATATATAGATGAAGTGATAAAATCTAGTCTTTATAATTTTTGAATTTAGTCCACTTTCATAATTACCGGTATAATTATTAACAAGATACTTTGAATGTTATATTTTTGTGAAATTTTTAATATCAATTTCTTACATTTATTCCTTCTTTTACACGTTGAGTTTATCGATGAAAATTAGTGGAATCGAATTGATTACGTCGTAGATATCTAACGAGACATGCTTAGAAACTTGATTCTAATAATGCTATTCCCATCTTCTACATCACATTTCCTGAAAACAGCTTCACGATAGGTGATAACGTCGCTTCAATGCTTTCGTCATTGCATCGTCACAGAGACGAAGCAGTAGACGATCGTAAATCGAGCTCTCGATCGTTCGATCGATCATTACTACTCCAGAATGAGCCATAGACGAGCATCAAACGTGTTTGCAACCCTTTCACTGTGGAACGGAATTCACTTCGTGAATGCTTAACAAAATTCGAAGCCTGTGATATCGTTCTCTATCTTTATCTCTCTCCATTTATTTATGTTGTCCTTTCTCGAAAACAGGTAATCATTATTAGAACAAATTTTCTTCATTTATTCACAAATTAACGAAATCGAAAATAAAGGATAAAGATAAATTCGTTGCGTAATAAATAAAACGGAAATACGTTTTTTTTTATCAATAAATAACTTGTAATTGTATTGTAATAATGATCGATCGTATTAAAAGTTCGTGTAAAAAAAAAGTATTAAACAATTGATTGCAAAATAATATACAATTTAGTATCAAACTTAAGGAATCGTTAAAAAAGTAATTGATAATTTAGAGGTTCATTTGATAAAAAATATTTTATAAATTGAGCGCATTATAGAAAAAGTGAAGTATTAAGGAAAAGGAAGAAGGAAATATTTTATCTTCGTAAAAATAGAAATTTTTTCCATGGTCAATCTTTATTATATAATGGTAAAAATAAATAATGTATGTGGAGAATATCTTTTAAAATAAGTAATACGTATTTGAAAAAATTCTACAAGAATAAATAACACGCGTTAGAAAATTGCATAGTTGTAGCCAAAACATGTTAAATAAATCAAGTTATAATGTAATGGAATGTAAAAAAAAAGTACAGTATAAAATGAGCTTCAGATGTATATAACATATAACTTTCTCGATCTTATGCTAGTTCCATATATGCGTTTATACATCAACATGAGTCAACTATAAAAATGAACTATTATGAAATAATAAAAGAGCAGCACGTGTGGGAGAAAAGTTTTGACAAGATCGGTTGTTAAAAATAAACGTAGTTTATGCGCGCGCGGTTCTTTGAATAATAGGTTGGATATCTTTTAATCGATATCGGGAGCGAGGATATTGGTAAATCCGGGTTTGTTAAAAGGAGAGTGGCAGCGGGGTATCCTTTCGATAAGCGTCTCATTCTCTCTTTCTCTGTCTCGCACTACTTGTCGACCTAGCGGTGGACGCGACCAATCGGTATCTTTAGGACGTGTATTGATTTCTTCCGGGTCATGCTCTCGTTCGATCGAATATTATCACAGAATTTTCATATTTTCTCTCATCGTCGATAGTGAGGAACGTCATTCTCGAAGCTAATTATAGCAAGGCGTAATGTAAAGAGGATATCCAACAATATAACTTGGAAGATCCCTTCATTGTCGTTATCGTCACGATACGTAACACGGATTTTCCATCTGGCATGGCACATCTAACGCAATCGTCGTGGAAGAAATACGTTGCGATCGGTTTTCAGTTCCGCTTCATTCGGCTCGGCTTGACTCGAGACTTGCTTCGGCTTCGTTCGGTTATTACTACACACACAAGGTAAACGAAGGAGGGAGGGTCTTTGAATGACTTTGTCACGTCGTAAAGGCCGCTTCAAAGTTACCTCACGTCGAGGAAAAGCTCGAGCCTTTGATGACTCCCGGTTTTGTACCTCTCGGTTAAAAGTGTTCCACCGATTTTTCTAGCACCTACTCTATGTAATTAAAATACGAGTTCGTTTTGTTAAGCTAGTATACTTTTAATCGATCTTTGTTTTGCTTTGTTATCTTTATATTTAAAGCAAACGTTTCGTTAAATTGTTTGAAATTTTTATTAAAATATGAATCAACGATTTAATAAACAAAACGGTCAAGTAATTGTCTTGTTTTTGGTTATATGAAGCAATATAATTATTTATAATTGTTAAATATAATTATTAATATTTGTTAATATTGTTAATGGTTTTAATATAATCGTCTTCCACATGATTCAATGCGGATTTCTTGGAACATCCTTTTAATACTTTCAATATTTTCATTCTTAAAAATGAAGGTTATTCTTAATCGTATTAATCTTCATCGAGTCAAGAGATCAAGCAAGGCTCTGTTGCTCATTCATTCTTATTTTTCTGCCCCGATAAAACCGTAGCCCGATGTACAGTTCATTTCTCCGTTCCAATTCAATCCATTCCTTTTCCTATTTTCGATTTTTCTCCGTACCTTTTTTTACCATGAACATTTATTTTCGGTTGACCGATATTAAATTCACTCCGGCAGACATTTTTTCATAGAATCTACTTACATTAGAGGAATAAACTAATGCTCCAATATGAATCCATTAACCGTATCTTTCTCTGTTTCTGCGTCAGCCTTTGCGTCAATCAGTTTTTCCTAATTCTTTTGGAAGAAATTCACACAAGTACGAGTAGTTTAAAATAGACGAATTTTATCTAGAAGGCAGAAGAAAGAGATAGGATTCATAGCAAATAAATTTTAATAAACATCAAAATTAATTTTCAAATTATGTTCAAAGCATTTGAATTTATTGCTGCATACAAAAGTTAATATATTTATTAAACATTGATCTATAGTTGGTAATATGACTTTTTATACTATAAAAGAAAAATTGTAGATTACAAGATATTTAATTAACACATAACATTAAGTAACCAAATTTTATTAATCCAACAATTTGAGGGATTTTAGATTTTACTGTTAAGATTACAAAAATCATAAATATTATTTTGCAGTAATTTATGTTGATCTTGATTTAATGTACTCATTAATGACGGGTTAAAATACAAATAATTATATCATTAATGTCCGTAAATCTTGTGTTAATAAATAAATGTGAATTAAATATGTTTAATTGATAACCAAGATCCAATAAAAATTTCAGACTTACAATAGTATAATGTGTAGTGTAAAAAATAACGACATGTTGTTCTAGAAAATTGTTTACTAGTTGAACATTTAATCTAATATTTTCGAAAGAAGAAGACTATTGCGCCTTAAGACGTAAAATTGTTTAAATCCTTTAAGACTCATCAGAAAAAAGTCAATGCCTCTATTTAAAGAAACGTATTTAAAAATATTAGTATCGGAAAGAAGAAACAGAGAAAGATAATCAGAGAAGAAGAAGAAGCACGAGCATGTAAAAAGTTATGACAAATACGACATTTTTCTGTGACTCGAGTCATGTTACCTGATACAATTCAGTACAACAAGTTATTTATAAGCTTGTACGAAAGCACTTTAGGATTTATGAACGTTCATCGTAGCTTTTATTACATAAATAATGCATATCCATCTTAGTAACGTTACCGCAAGTTTCCGAGTTTGCAATCTTTTGAATAGTGTCGTGTAATCCGTCAACAACTGGCTTACTCTTTCGAGAAAGTTTTTGTTTTATCGCTTATTTGATGAAATTTTTGACGAGGCTATATCTTTGTATATGTATTTTCTAAGATTTTCTTGCTTTGGAAACTCGTTATCCCGTTTATTTTCTACTTCATCGATTCGTTTCTGAAAAGAATTTGTCGAATTCAATTCTATATGGAAAATAAAAGAGAGTGTTACGTGGTAGTTTGAAGAAAATAACGAGTAGAGGAGTAGGAAAGAAAAAAGGAGAAGTTTTTTCGATCAGGCTGTTATTATTGAAACTGATTGTAGGTGTTTTATTTCTACTATCGGATATCTTTTTTTCTCTTTCATTCTCTTCTCATATTTACTTCTTTTTTTCCTCGTAAAGTAAGATGAAGAATTTGAGAAGATAAGAGTAAATTTTACCGAAGTGAAGTCGAGACATGGGATTAAATGGGGATTCGTACCTTCGGAGGAAAACCAAGTACGTTTACTCTATACAAGAATAATTCCATAGATTGTCAATGTAGAATTGACAGTTTTTGTATCTTTCTTTCTTCAAACAGATATGTATTTTAGTTTGATATTATCTAATTTATTTACGACATCTCCAAATATGGTTTTTCGAATTTTACATATAAATTGATTTTCCTTTTTATGTAAACAAAGTAAAAGAAATAACAATTAATATCATGATCTGGAATGAATAACATCATTCTGATCATAATTGCAATAAATTTGAATATATGTAAATACATGAGGTAAATTAAAAAAATCATTTCATTTTGACGACATAATTAAGGTATACACTTTTCAATTAGAACGCAACAGAGCTAATTGGTTAAATATTAATATCTAATCGTTACAACTTTTGATAAATGTAAAATTGTTGGAAACATTTAAATGAAAATGTACTTTAAAAGGAAAACATGATGGTATTGTTGATAAAAATTAGCAATGGCGTACGATGAAACACCTGAATATGTTAACGCTGTTCTGAGAAAGGAAATTCATGAATATATTTCACGAGGATGGGAAATTTAAAGACAAAAAATACTTCTTTACGCTATGATAAGAATCGATATTAATTAGAGTTTAGATAGAAGATAACTAAATATATCAGTACGCGTCTGTTCGTTCCATTAAGCTTGAAATAGAAAACTTTTCGATCGATTACATTAGAAAGCTAAGTTATTGAATTTTATGTTTGTAGGAGCCCGATACATTGGCTCTAATTAAACGCACATATAATGCCATTACTAGAGATTTCAATTTATAGATGCAATAGGTACTACCGTTCGGATGTTCGTAAAATTATTTCTTTGGAATTTAAAAAGTTCATCGCGTATTCTGTTAGCGAGTTCGGACGAACGAGAAAGTAAGAGAGAGAGGAAGAAAATTCCTTTTATTCTCGTAGAAATTCAACGAGATATGCGAGAATACGAGAGGTTATCGCATGATCTTTATATCGTTCAAGCGAGAACCATATCTTATTGAACTTCCGAGCTTCTAGTAAAGATTAAATCCCGCAGAATGAAATAGCGCTTCAATCTCATCAATAAAATGTTCAAAAAAATTGTTTATTAACTTACCGAGTAACCGAAGTTGCAAGCAACCTAGGAGTCTCTTGAGAACAAATTTTGTTTCTTCTTTTGTAAAATACTTTCACGTATATTCGTTTCTACGAGGCCGACTTCGTGTCGAGGAAAAAGATTTCATATTATAAATATCGAACGAGATGAGTATGTCCGATATGCTATCTTCCGTCAGATTAAGGTGTCCTCAAACTAATAATTTTCATAATTTTCCTTTTCATCTCGTAGGAAATAACCTTGACTTCAATTCGCCACCGAATTATCTCGTTGTGTATGGATATGAAACTTCGTGGAATAACGGGGAACAGCTGTTTTACATGAGGACTTATGACATGCTTTGTTGTACGAACGCAATTTAAGCTTTCCAGAAATGTTTTACATTGTGGCATTAACTATTCTAAAGATTCAACTCTGATCGATCATGACGTTTCCACCGTTAAAACAATATTTGTCAAAAATAGATATCTTTGGTTTTGAACATTGCTTACAGATCAAAATCATTGACTTACTATATTTAGGAAGATTCTTTACATTTCTTAATTTAGCTCGCGGAATATAAAACATGTAATTTAAAAGAACGATTTTTATAGAGGATGTTTTGAGATTCCTAAGATTTGCATTAAATTTTTGACAAAAAGAGATCCCAAAGTTTTCACTACTTTTGATTCAAAACTTTTGCAATAATTTTGTAGATGATCCCAATAATATTTTATGTAAGCAACCTGGGGACTTTCTCTTGTGAATAGATAAAGTTTTGAATATAAATTGTTACGTCTTGTATATATGTAATATACGATAGTCAGTTTTTAGTTAGGTCGCAAATCCTTTATCAGGAAATGACCTTAAGGAATATGAATTTGATGATGAAGGATAAGATGGGAAATATTGATAGATAGGATAGAAAGAAGCTAATTGAATTGGGAAATAAATTAGAATTCTAACAATAAGCGTAGCAGAGAATAGGATATTAAAATAAAAATTTCAAATTGTTTACATCTTTCCCACCAGTAGTGTGTTGATTTGAAACAGTTTTCATCTAACGGTAGACGAACAATATCCGATAAATGTTAAAGAGAAATTTTCTATTATTTTAGTTAGTTACTGTATTAGCTATTGTAAGTTTCTCTTACGTTGCAGATTCACCGAGTTCTGAATTAAATTTATTCAGTTTACTCTCTCTCTCTCTCTCTCTCTTCCATCTCACAGAATGCTAAATACAAAGTTATCTATCAACTACAGACTTATTAACTATTTAGGGATTGGATTTACTGGATATAGAATAATAAATACTTGATAACTGACTAACTGGTTGTAGTAGACTATGTTATTCTTGACGGCTTTTTTCACACGCTCCTAACTCCAATCACGTAAGAATGTAGCAGAAAATAATATATTTTATTCTTATTTGACGTGAATAATAAAGTCTACAATTCCGATTGGATGAAGATTCTATAACGTCTATTGTGTTACGAAATAATATTCGATAGAATGCATTTTTGTAAAAAAGAGTATTGAGAGTTGAAAGGAAAATAAAGCTAAGAGGTTACATCCTAATTAAGTCTTTAATTTATACATTCCTAATTTCGAACGAGATCAATATTCAGCATAGAAAAAGAAAAGAAAACAAGTTTATATAAGATGTAACATAATTCATATCCGGAAACGTATTACACTAAAAATAAAACAAAATAGAATCAATAATTTAAATTTCATTCTTTTGCTAGGTTGGAAGAGCGTTATTGATATAAATTCCAATCCAATTCCAATATAAAAATATTTCCTAAACGGGAAAGGATATTTTATCCAATCTCGTGTCATGTAAAGTTATGAAACGTTAAGGGTATATTCAATATATGTTTAGTGTACGTTTAGTGTACCAGAACATGCTTCACAAGTACAATATTTGTTACGAAGTTGGAAGTCGCCACATTGAGTAGCTCTTGTAGTGGACTATCTCATGACTTTACATTACATGATATTGGAGAATACATCTTTTTCGTACAGGAAAACTGTAAAAATCTTTTTATTGGAATTGGAGTTTACTTTAGTAACACTTTTTAACTACGAAAAAGCAAGAGATAACATTGATTTAATTTTGTTTAACTTCAAGCATGTTATGTTTCTGGATATGGGCTTTCATTCAGAACTCTATATACTTACAATTAGTCTTCTCTACAACTCCTAGGAGTTTTTAATAGGAATTTTGAAATACCCTGCATATTAATCTTTCAAAGTTAAAAATGACACTTAAGCTTTCCGTAGAAAGATATCGGTTTACATAGAGATAAAGTGGTCATAATTTCCAACGACCTGTGAAAGTTCCGAAAGTTCAAAGGTTACGTCATTCCTATCTTTCCTGCGCGAGCATAGTTAGTAATATCGTTAGAACTCACATCAACTACGATCCTTTTCAAAGCAACAATGTCACATTGTTAGAACATTTAATAAAATTCTATATTTCTAGACACCAATGAATCAGCTTTTTGACATTTTTTTTCATATCTTACCGTCAAAAGATTTTATAGATTAACGAATAAATCACGATAAGAAAAAGAACTATTTTATCGACAATGAAATATATTTTCTTTTTTATTTCAAAGAAATAAAATAAGGTCAATCATATTTCGAGCCATGTTCGATAATAGTTCAAGTATATTATTTCCTATTTCTGCGAGTATACGTATCTGCTCTCATTTCAACGTATGGTACGTAATAAACCTAAATAAACGATTATATAGAACGTCTATTTTAAAACCAGGCATTTATATATTTTTCTTACAAAACTTTGTATATTATTGTATTTACCCAATCGAACGATGCAACTTTGTCCTGTAAAATTTTCTTATACCACTTAAGTTAAAAGAAATATTTAGGTGTTAAATTAGAAATAGGAAATTTTATGTATGTTCGTGTATCGTGATATAACTGCAAACTCGATGTACATTCAATGTTTATCAGTATTATCGAAGTGAGATGTAGGGGGATTAATGGAGAAAAAAATGTATTATGATTTCAGGATCGCGAGTTCGTGGAGATGGAGGTGCCCTTTAACGGTGCCCCGAAGAGGCCAGGTTCACCGTCACCACTGACGTCACCTGCCCATAGCACTGCCTCGAGAGGTGGCCTCCTGCACTCCTGTTGCGGTCGTTGCTACCCTCAGCGTTACCAGGTACGCGGTCGGCGTATACTTGTCTCAACAACCTCGATAAGCGAGGGTCCACCCTCATCTTCCTCCCACTCTCACCAATCGCAGACGACCTGTCAAAATCCGCAGGCTAGCCATTTAGTAGATCCGACTACTATGCCGAACGTCGCGTTCAACTTTCCAGGCGAGGACAGACATCGTCAAGGCGCGAGCACTTCGAGCCCGTACAACGAGACAAGGGTGTGAGCTGAGCTAGTTCAATGGAACTCTACGGTTTTTTTTTTCTTTCAAATGAAACAACACAAAAGAAACACACCATTTCTTGTCCTAAAAAACGCGTTCCTTTTTCCTCCTTACAATGGTACGATACACACACGAGATTATAGGCTGATCCTTGAATAATTATCATCTTTTATATTCTAACGACAAATCGTAAGAATTGAATAATAGAGAATTACGATAAGGAAAAGAAGGAAGTGGGGTAGTTCTCATATATTTGAAGAAAGTGTTCGATCGTCCGTACATCGATTTTGGACGAGTCCAACTTTTATCGCTGGTAGTTTTAATCTTTATTTTTGTTCGTTCTTTCTCGATATAGGATATCCTCTTTCTCTTTTTCATCGATGACATCATTGAAATAATTTTAGCTTTACTTTTTATGTTTTTGTTTTTTTTTCTTTTTCATCGTTATCGAATTCTTTCGAACGAGAACATATCTCTTCATTATTATCATCCTGAAATAGAAAGGTTGGACGAGATTCTAAACTCGGTGACACGAATTTAACAGATTTAGTTGGTAAATCGTGACGATGGGGAGAAGTTCAAATAATACAACGATCATCCTGATGATTTGATTAACGTACGTAATTTCCTGCCATATGCCGGAAATCAAGTGCGGTGGGAAAGTTTTGTTGTAATCATTTTTGGGATTGCCAAAATCGAGGGTCACCTTACTACAGAGAATCTCTCTGGTCTCTATTTATTTCTTTTTCCCTCGCACGTTGTTTCTTTCTTTCTCTCTGCTGCGTTGCACGTAGTTGCTACATCCTTCTCTCTTCGATCGCGTTCTATTTTCAATAATATAACTACGGTGGTCGTTAATCGGTCCACCACTCGATGAACGATTCGTGTTATATAGTATATATATATATACATATGCATGAATATATGCATACAAAGTGTACTGATATCGTGCATATTTCCTGACATAATTTATTCAAAGTAAACCGTTTGCCGGTTCATATTATTTTGGATATTTTCCTTTAAACTATTTGTATACATTCATTTAATTTCGTATCGATATCGTATATTTTATCTTGATTTGTTTTGAATTAAATATTGAATTATTATTGAACGATATATCGTTTTGTATTCGAGAACTCAAGCCTATTTGAAATGATATTTTATTGTAATTGCTTTAATGTTGAAACATTATAAATATTTTTCATAATTCCATCTAGGGTATTTTTATTTAATTATGATTATTATTTTATATTTACTTATCGAGTCGTTTGAATGTTAAAATTTAATTTTGTTTTAACTATTTATTATTGCATTCTTGAAATGAAAAATTTTTGATTCGACAGAGACAAAGTCAAATTTTATTATTGTTCACGGAAGAAGTGTGCGATAAATAAACATTTTATTGTCTAAAGTCGGAATTAAATGAATGAATGAATCGTTTCGTCGATGTTTTGGACTTGATTCACGATCAACTGTTTTCCCAAGCACTGTCTTGAGAATTCGAATTGTGAATGAGTTCTCTTGAAAGAAAGAGTATTTTTTCTTATTAATGATGGTTAAACAAAAAAATTTCCTAATCGCTAGTATTTTATTCTTTCAAAGTGAAATCGTTAAGATCGTTTTATCGTTTCTCTTGTAAATCCCATCATGAGAATTATCCTCGGAGATGGAGTTATCAAATTTATCGTAAATTAGTTAGAATATTCAACAGACATATACATAAATAATTAAATATATAAATCTAAATATATATATGCATAAAATAAATATAAATAAATAAAAAATATATTCACATTGTTGCCACTACCCGTTTATCGATGAAATCGGGAGTGGTATTTTGAAAATAATTATTCTACAAATTTAATTGACTTTGTATTGAATTCTTAATCAGTGTCGTAGATATTTAAAATACATAGACTCGAATACGAACGTATGGGATTGACGTGATGTATCGATAAAAGGGTAAACAAAAGAAAAAAAATGGGAACAAAGGGGTACTTCAATTCAATTAATTTTTCGAATTAAAATGTACTGATTTTTTAAGCAGGATATATATGTATATATTTATTATTATATTTTACATCTATATATATATAGATGTTCAAGGATTGAAGTCCAACATACGAGCTCGTATAGTTCGTGTTATTGAAAAGTTATAATCATTCTAAGATTTTCATCAATTGTTATTGCAGTTAAGTATTCTTTTCTTCAAATATTCAGGCTTCCATTCGTTCAATTAATGATCGTCGAACTTTTTCATATATGTATTTCTACTAAATGAAAAATAGTAATACATAAATACATTTTGAATACATTCCCAAAGTAGGTATTTTCTTTTTAACAAACTTCACGGGAAACGATAGGTTTTAAAACGTCCAAATAAGAACTTTTAATAAGAATTATTTGTCTTTCTCTACAATTTTATATCAGTTGTAATTGATTATTTTTAAGCATTCATAACTTTTCAGTGAAGAATAACATTTTCGGACATATGTAGTATTATGTATATATATTTAAGTTAATATAAACTTTTTTTTTATCACTCGGCCTCATTAGCATGTAATATAAGTTTAGTTTCGACTTTTAAATATTTTGTATACAATATACATATATATTGTACACAACTCTTTAGTCTCGCTTTGTTCTCCCGAAAAAAAAGAGAACTCTTCTATAAACCAGAAAGTTTTAGTTCAAAAAAAAGAATATAAAAACGAAACTAGGAAGAGAAAGCAATTTGCGAGGACTAACCAATCCTGAAGTTCTTCGAAATTATGTGATAAGGAAGACAGTTGGAGAGCTTCTTTACGCGTGCTGAAGTTTCTTCTATCTTCGTTAAACTTCGCTTTGGATATCCGGGACGCTTACTTTCGGCAACGACGATGATCAAATTTAATAGGTCACTCTTGAAAGAGATTGTGGTTTCGACGTTCTTTGATTTATAACTTCGATAGCAGCGAACATCTTTTCTCTGATCAACTCGGGTCTATTTCAATCTTTGTCTTTCCTTTGAGCTCCCAAATTTCAAGTATATCTTTCTTTTTCTTTTTATTTTGCGTTATTGGTTAGGACGCCAACAACGAGTTATCTAATAGTTTCTTTACTTTCCATATTTATGCAGCTGCGATGAAATTCGTAGTATATTAGCGTAAATATGAATAAATATAATTTTCTGTTACATAAGCCAACTATGAGATAGTTTTTTTCTTAAAAACACGTTCTCTATGCTTATTGATGATTACTATGTACTATGATTATAGTTTTTAATAATATGATATGATTGGCTTTTTACACCGAAATCCTGAAAAGTACCGTGACAGACAATATGTTAATGACCTAATACTTTTTTTAATCGGACGGCGTCGTATTCAAAATTTTGTTTAACAACAATTTAGATTTAGTAATATAACATACATTTTTATTTGTTTGTTTTATTTTCTTTTTATATAATAATATTATTATTCGTTATTTCTTATGTTGTCATTTTCAGTCTTGTCTTGTTATTTATAAGACTATTTAATTTGAAACATCTATGGTATACGTCGGCATTAACGTGTTAAAACAAATATTGTATATTATTTAATAACTTTTTTACTCAACAACTATCGTTAAAATTAATATATTTTTGTATGTACGGCCTAAAATAATTTTTTAATTTGAAATGTGATTCAATGAAGTCAATAGAGTTGGACACCCCTGTTCTAATTTTTAGAGCAGTTGATTCGCTTCATCTTACATTGCTCTAGGATTTAAAAAATCTAATTAGGATTGCGTCTTATAGAATTGATAAGTTAGTTATTGGATACTTGATAAGATCGTTATTGAAAATTTGACGTATCGACTCGTAAATCGTCCTTCCTAAAGTGAAATCGATCCTTGATAGGAAAGTAAGGAACGTAGATTTATGTTTCTTATGTAATTTAATATTTTACGTTTTTATATCTATTTATGTTTATTCTTAAAGTAAATGGAACCTTAGAGATGGTGGTCTAAACAATATATTTCTATTATATAAAAGTTACTCAATATAAAGGAAAACAAATCGACCGTATTCCTTCTAAAGTTTTATCGATTAGTTCCAAACTTTCGTGAAAGTTTTCAAGTTTTTGATAAATTATAAACTTCGAATATTGAACGAAAAACTTATTGAAAGAAACTGCATAAAATATTTAACATTAATTATGATATACAAGTTTAAATTATTTTCTGCACTATTATTAAAAAAAGATCCTTGAAAATATTTATACATAGAATTTAAGTTATTACGAATAAAAAAGGTTCATTATATGGTTTAACCAATATGTATCACAAGCGTATATCTACGCCTTTGATGATAATGGCCAAGTTTTTACTTTTTCGAATGATGCAAATGGGTTATAGGATTGCTTGGATTATAGAATTTGTTTGATTTTTCAGATTTATAGGATCAAATCTGTGTTAAGATATAAAATATTTATCATAGAAAAATCAAAAAGCTACGTTTATCATTGGCTTAGGCATTTATTGGTTGAAACATTTGGCAGTTCTATATCTATGTATATCGACTGGTAAATCAGTCTCCGCGTAGCCGGAGATTTGACGTTAACGAGGGAAAATGAGAAGTGATAAATGACTTAGTCGCTCGAGAGATCGAGGACGAGACCCCTATCGAAATCCCTTAACCGTGCCTTCTCTTCTATCTCCACTTTTATGGAAGCTATCTTTCACTGGTTCATCATTTCTCTTTTTAATCTTTCTCTAAATCCTCGTTCGCGTTAATCTCTGATTAACATGCAACCTGACTTAGTAATGTGTCTTGAGCACGCTTTACTGCTAGCTACTTACCCTCAAAGTTTTATGCGAGATTTCTCTTAAATAACAAAATGAAGAAGAAATTATTATACTTGTTCAAAATCATTCTACTTTCTATACAAAAGTTTTCTTTAAACAATTTATTTTCGTGTGAAAAAAGAAAACGCGAGTAATGAGAATAAGTAATTTAGTTAAAAAAAATTAACACAATGGCGACCAATTAAACGAAGCATTAAAAAAATCGAATTGTGGGTTGAAAATCGATTGTGTAATAAAATTGAACAAAAATTGCATGTTTACAAGTTTTTCTTGTTTTCGAAAATACAATTTCACAAATTTACCTTTTATTTGTTTGATCAAGGAATTTGATAAAAAAAAAGATAGTACATACGTTGATATAAAAATCCATTTATTTCGTGTAACGAAATACTACGTAGCACGATAAAAACTCGTCGTCGTCGTCGTCCTTTTTGTTATTTTTTTCATTCGTTCTTTTATTTTTATTTTTTACGTTACAGGGATTGGTAGATTAGAGGAAAATGACGTGGCATCAAATAAACGGAAAATGGTTTTTTTCATAACCAGTTGAGTCGATCGCATGAATCCGTAATAATGTCTACCATCATCGTTGGTGGTAATTTTTTTTCTCGTTGGTTTTTACGAGTCGATGCTCAAACACACGTATACGTACTTACATATACGTATATATATATATGAACATAAGGTTAGAGGTTTTTTTAAGTATATCGATGAAAAGATTTATCGTACCAAGTTTTTTCGATGCATCCGAAATTGCTGTGAATTCTTTCACAACTACACTCGAACTAGTTGACTTTGTTCAACTATTTTTTTTCTCTCTCTCTCTTTTTCCTCACTTTCCTCTCTCTCTCTTTCTCTGGTTCTCTCCTTTTTCTCTTTCTCTCACTGAACGAATCGTTCCTATCCCAGAGGACAAAGTTTCCCCGTATTCGAGTTTGAAACTCATCGGCCCCAGTCCCAAGTCTTCCATTTTAGGTAACTTAGCCTTCGATCCGAATTCCTGCTCAAGCTCGTATCTATCACCCTTTTCTCGAATGTACGTCTAACGCCAGGCTTAATTCGTCTCTTGATGTGCAAGTATTTATATACTTACATGGAACATAGTACATATCTTTATTATCTACTCGATCGACGTAAGAAAGGACGGATAAAATGCTGAAAGTATGAAAAGATAAGTGGAATCAAAAAATAAAAAAGGAGCTCGCGCCTGACGAATAAGATGGATTATCTGTCCCTCGCAAAGTATTAAAATGAAAAGAAAGAAAAAAAAAGGAAAAGAAAAAATATATATATATATATATAAAAATGAAGTGAGGGAGAGAGAGAGAGAGAGAGAGAGAGAGAGAGAGAGAGAGAGAGAGAGAAAGAGAGAGACGTCACATTACAGATATTCTATTACATTTGACGTTTCTCCTGATTCAGTGTTCTCTTATCGGTAAAGATAAAAAATAAATTAAAAAGAAACGTAGGAGAGATAAAAGATAAATTGCACGGATAAAGAAATGGTAAAAAGAAAAGATATATATATATATAAAGGAATAAACGGTAAAATTAAGTACGAAATCGAGATTTTATCCTATACTTGGAAAAGAATTCTCAAAGATAGACGTTTATATTTTTTTCTTTACGTAATAATAATTCGGTACTTTTCTTAGCTTCGTTTCTCTCCTTTCACGTTCATTCTGGCGCGACATGACACAGGCAGCGCGGTTTAGAATAATGCGCTTTCGAACGAGTGTACTTATGGAAGAAAATAATGACGAACTTCTCGTTTTGAAAAAGAAGAAGCGAAGTTTTAAATACCTTCTCACAATTTCGATATTAATTGCATTTTCGTATGACAGAAGGTTGACCAAGGTGCGAGCTTATGGCCCTAATCATAGAAGTTTAAGAAAACATTATTTTTTTTCTAGGTAGAGTCCAAATTGAAACGATTGAACGAGAAAGATCGTTTTTAATTATAATAATTAAATAATTATTATTACTAATAATGGTAATAATGATTATAATAAAAATAATATAAATAACAAAAAAAATAAATAATAATAATAATAAATAATAAATAATGATAAATAAATATAGAGATAGCAATAGTTATGAAGAAGAAAAAACACATTCAGAGTGTTCATGAACGTTCGTTCGTTCTACGCAACGATATTGTGCATAAGAATCGTTATTACAATATGTATCAACTTTTGGTATATGTAATAACTTTTTATTTTCTTTTTTTTTATGACTTTTTTTTTATATTTATCTTAAGGTTCTAAAAACGGTCGTGATTTTTTGATTGCTCGATCAATTCTTCGAGACTGGTTTGAATTAATTGTAAATTAGTTTTTTCATGAAAACAAATTAACGGTAAGATCGATAATAATTCTTATAAAAACCTTTCAAAATGTTTATCGTACGCGATGATTAATGAATATTTTAGTCCGGTTAAGTTTTGTGCATTCACTTAGTTCTAATATCTTAGATTTGTGATGGATAATAGAGATTAGGTAAATGCCTGGCATGCTTTAACGAGCGTTTTTCTCGAAGGTTTCTCGTCTCATTGACATAAACCTACTTAATGAAAAATGTAAAGAGGATGAGATAATTCGTAAATTCCAGTTTATTACTTTACTTTCAGAGTTCAATTTAATAACGTTAATTCCTATACGTTTGTTTTTCTTCTTACACAGTACGATTTTTAAATTAATTTCTTAATAAATTAACATTATCCAATGATAATTCGCTCTTATGAAAAATGATAATTATGTTACTCGAAATTGGTCAGTCTTGACGTAAATGGGATTATTTTCTTGCTAGAGTATTATTAAATTTCTTTAACGTGCATTTTTTTCGTACTTTTTACGAAATTATTTAAAAAACAATTATATTTTGAGATATAAAGCGAATCAGAAGTAAAATCGCGATCGGTAATATTTTAGTTATTTATTTAAAGTTATTATTCTTACTCGGCACATTCCTGATCTATATATGTGTGTACATATAAATTTGCTTTCATAACTTCTCTTTCTTAACGTGCGGCCTAAATCGTAGATATATTATCAAAGATGACAAAAAAATATACGTATATAAATATAACGAAATATAAACAAAGAGAAAAAGACAAAAAATAATTAAAAAGAAAGAACTTTAGCATATTATGATTCGCTCGGGTTCTCATTTTTTGCGAGGCAAGATAAATACGAGATAAGAAAATAAAGAATATCACTTTCGCTTATCCAAGCTCTTATAAAATAATAAACGTATTTCAATGTAAAGATAAACAAACAAACAAAAAATAAGAAAAAGGGAAAAGAAAAAACAAATATCTTTCTAATCTCCTAAGAGATGTTAATTTTTATTGTACGTGCATTTATAAGATTTTCATTTATCTTCATTCCAATTTTAAATGATACACATATAATACGTAAAATACATATTTGAATATAAGAGGGATAAATAACGCTTGGACAAATAAAGAATGAATTCTTACAAAATTTTAAGGAACATGAATGAGCTTGAAAACTAAGAATTTAAAAGAAGGTCTTTATATTGATTTCCCTTCGTCCGCGAAATATCCTCGGAGTCGAGAAAGAAAGAAACGATCTTATAATGAAAAGTCTTGTATGAATAATTTACAAAAGTTTTTTTTTTTTATCTTTAAATCGTTTATTACGAAGCTTTTTAATCTCTCGGATAATTTTTTACATTTTTTCCTTTACAATCTTGGTGAATCTAGATTGAATTCAAAAAAAATCAAAATGAAACAAAATTCTATTAATATTCTCTTGATGTTTTGAATGATGTGTCATCGTGTATCGTAAGATACGATGGAGATACTAGGTCTTTGGAACAAAATTTGATCGAATCATTACCTCGTCAAGGAACTCATTGAAGTATTCGTCTTCTGTGATTTCTTGCGTTGGCAGAGATAGAATTCGTACTTTCGTACGGGCAACATGATTTGTACATATGCTAACGTGATCGTTAACGAGTCATGGACATGTATATAACCGTTGTACGGTCATCCTTGCACAGATATCGACTAGCAAAACCGTTCTACAGTAACACGTTTTACCTTAACCTTAGGAATACCAACGGCTTTTACATTCGCTTTACATACATACATATATATATGTGTGGCATAGTTTATATCTACGGAGTGTATGTCCAAACCAACATCGACCCTTTTTTAAAGAAGACAATACTATCCTGTCTTTGACGAACGCGTTACTACTTACTTTCCTTCCATATATTTTTATCTATTTTTTTTTTATTTTAAAATTTTTTCTACAGGTCAACTTTTTCTTTCAAACTTTCAATATTTCATTTTTATTACAGCGAAGCATATATAATCAATTATTTCGAGTATTTCGTTTGTTTGTATGTTATTTTTTTTTTATTCTCTCCTTTGAGATAAAATATTCAAACCAAAAGGACGGAAAATAGGAACGTTTACATACGCGTATGTATATTTCTAACGTTATTATCATATATAGATACGTCGGCAACGCTGTGGTTGCGCTCGTGCACGCGTCGATTGATGCATACACGTGCGATTTAGGTTATACACCGTGAATGGTGAGTCCTAGTTGCACGCTATGCATTACTATCGATCGAACTTTAAGCTTTGCACGTGACTACGAAGAGGCGATATCTATGTAACTACGTATATACTTACTACGTATATATGTATCTTCTACGTGTATATCAATACAATGGTTTTATGTATATTGTATATCAAACTTCGGGAACAAATTCAAGTGGATTTTGAACATGAATAATTTAAAAAGCATTTCACATCGATTTTAATATTTCCTATAAAATATAACTTAATATCAGTGGTCAGGTTTACGCACAGCCGTTAAATGCATTCATGGTTTATTCAATAATATTAATTAATAATTATATATAATTAATTTGATTGAACATCTGGTAATTGGTGCTTATATATAATTATTTTGTTTATATATATGCGACTATAATCGTAATAGGACAGATGTATATGTCATTTAATCATTTGTATAAACAATTTAATTCTAAATAATTAAGTCATTTTTAAAGCTTTCGGTCCGTCCAAAATGAAATCCGTCAGTGTTTAAAATAGTTCATCTTTGTTTGATTTTATCCTATTATTAGTTGAACAAAGCTGTATGACAATTTATATTAACATATGGAGACTTACTCCTTAGAGCTTTAAAACTAAAGAAAACGTTTTTTTCAGGCCCTTGAAGGCTATTTCAGTCTTTAATATTTATAAGGTGCCTAATATAGTTAATTTTTGTTTCATTCAATCTTATTTTAAGGTATGAAAAGCTATATGAGAAGTTTGTATTTTAAAATACACGGAGATTTTTACTTGCGGAGCTTTATAGTTAGTTGATTGTTAAAAGAAAGGTAAAACAATGTAACGAGATCTAATATTAATTAAGCCTAACAGAATGATGCAACAATGCGCGAATCGGCTCGGAATAGATCCTTTTTGTATGACAAAACTTGTGAGTAATTTTGCCCTCATTTTATTACCATATCAGCCACTTTACTCGGAAATAGGTCACACACAGATTTACTCAAAATTAGTTTCATAAGAGAAAGAGTTGTTTCCGATTAGAGTACAGGGAATAAGAGAAATAGAAAGAGAAAGCGTCAGCATGTGGTTTGACCTATGAGATTTGATATGCCAATAAAAAAAAAAATGTTTCTTTTTTTCTCCTTTTTTCTTTTAATGAAAGTAATAGGATAAAAAACGAGAGAAACATTCTTTGTTATTTAAATAATTAACCGTTTCTTTGAACTATTCTTCGTCTTTTTCCAGGGAATTTAATTTATTTTCTTTTACATAAGAATTTCATTTGAAATCGGAAGGACTTAATGGTGACTAAAGTTTTCCCTTAATTATATTATTGATTCTAAAGTTTCCAGCACTTCAATAAAGTTGTTAATCGAAATTACTTCCTTGTCGTACGGAAACTAATTAGAGGAGCAACGTACTACATGATTAGATATTACCTATTTTAATTAGACATGGTTTTAGTTCACTTCTATGATTTACTTTTGTTCAGATTCTATTTAGGTTGTTTTCTAACGATAATAATAAATAAAAATAATGTTAAATTGTTATAAAAGGATCTATCTTTATTGTGATATAAAAAAAAAGTTTGATTAATATACTGTCAACAAAATTAGTATAATCACTTTTTAGAAAAAAACTTTTAGCAATAACATTTATTTATTTTTGTTCTCAAACATATGCAGTGTATAGCATAAATTTCCTATAAAATTCTTTGTAAATCTGTAAAAAATACGATGCTTTATTTAATTTTTCTGTAAATTAAATCTATCAAGTCTGAAGTTTAGTTAAATATATTATAAGTCACGGAAGTTAAATTGATGTATATATATATATACTAAAAATATAATAAAAAACGCATTAAGATCTAAATATTTTTAACTGTAAACTATTTTTAACCTTTAAAAGCTATTCGTTTTATTATACATTTATTTAATTCCTATTGCTGAATTAAATAAAAAATCGTACATTTTACAAATTTTATAGAAGAATTTCATAGGAAAAATTTAGTTCGTAGTAATAAATTTTCTTGACATAATATATACGAAAAACTCAGTTAAATTTTAAAAGGTTGAAACTTTCATCGGGATACATATCCTTGAGCATGTTCTCGATTTGAATTTTCGACAGGTTAAATCGGAACTTTGAGGAAAAAGTAAAAATATATGAGGTTGAATGTGTTTTCAAGTAAGGTACTTGTATGTTCTGTCTACCGGAAAACATTACCGTAAATAGATAAAAAAAAAAAGGAGAAAAGAAATAGTGCACCCATTTTACGTTCGTTGAAACTATGTATGTAGGATGAAAAAATAAGAGTCGACAAAAAGGACGGCGAAAGACATTCGTCGTTTGTCTTCTTTTCTCGCGGCAACTCGCGCGAAAATACATTGAAATATATGACAGCCTATACGTTTTCACGGTTTTCCAGTCTGACTCTTGGGAACGATGTCGAGAAATCGTTTTTCTTCTTCTTCTTCTTCCTCTCCGTTTCCTTTCTATAGCTTCTGTTTTCTCTGATTGTGAGTTCTGTGCACCTACAGTAAACCTCTTTTTCTGATTCTCCGCTTCGAACGAAAGTAAGTAATGTGCCGTGAATAAGAAAAAAAGGAAAAGACGACGGGAAAAAAAGAGTAAAGGAAAGAAAATAAAAGAAAGAGAGAGAGAGAGAGAGAGGAAAAAATACATGACGACAGTGCTGGTAGTAGGCACCATCTCTTTTTCGTCTTTTGTTCCTGTTTATTCTCCAAGGAGCTTACATGTTACAATATTCTCGGATAAAGTTAAATTTCCTTTTTTTTCTTTCTTTCTTTGATACATATCTGGTTTGTGGACACTATTAACTTTGAAATACTTTACAGATATATGTACCAATCTTTGAATTATTCTTTATACAGTTTGCAATGCATGTGTATGATTAGTTTAACATTAATGAATCAATATCAGAAGTAACTTCAATCGATACGGGAGGATAATTTGATAGCTATTCCAATTGAATTATTGGAAAATTATATAAATATGCATACGTATAAATTATATTAGGCAAAGATTAATATTAGCATATAGACTTATTATTTATTTTATTACGATAAAATATATGAGTGGAATTTCTAAATTACATAATATTATGGAGAGTTAAATTTTTATTGATAATCTTGTTTTAATAACATTATTTTTAAACATTTCTGTAGAAATAAATTTTATTTAAATATAGCGTAAGGAGAACGTGAATCATAATCGTTAAAGTGGAATTGTTCTTGAGAATTAGCTTATTTTTCTTCTAACCCTTGTCGCTTTCGAAATTCACAGTAATCCATTTTTGAAATTGTAATTAAGGAACAAACGTGTTCCACGTTCAACCGTGGTACTTAAACTGTTTATACTGGTAAATTATTTTCGTTGATAAAAATTCTAAGGGAACCTTAAAAGATTTGTAATTTTATTGGTAAATATAATGACATCATTTTATTCTAAAAATAAACAAAAAATGTAATTCATCATTAAAATTAACGAAAAGTTCATAAAAATTTCATGATTTCGTGAAAAGGTTAAAAAAGTATCGATAATCAGAATATTCCCTGTTTAATTTTTAATCGGAATTCTAGTTTATAAATACAGAAAAATCTTAACGAAATTTTATCGTTAAATGGACCATCTTGTATTTAAAATAAACTCGATCTAAAAATAAAAGGTCAAAACTTTTCGTAGAACTTTCGGTTGTTATGTTCTAAAAAGGGATTTCAAATTGGAATACGTGACATATTCGACTTATTCAATTTCATTATTACGTCTTAGAGATTGTGAAGAAAGTTTTATTCAAAGTAAAAGCCGGGAGATGCATAGTGGACTAGAACGTCTAAGAAATTTGTTTTTTAAAGCATTCAAATAAACTTTTACTTTACCTTCGGCCCAGCGGGCCGCATAAACGCGTTCTATCACAGCTCGGCACTTTGATCGGGTTCGTTTTCTTTTTCTTCGTTTCAAAAACTCTCGTTGCTCCTCTGTAAAGAGAAACGCGAAGAAAAGAGGACTCATGGTATAGAAAAAAAGAAAGAAAGAAAGAAAGAAATAGAAAGAGAGATAGAGAGAAAAAAAGAAACAGAGAGAAAAGGGTGATAGAAACAGAAAGGATAAAAGAGACGTGTGAGCATATTGAGAAAATGAGTGAAAAAGAAAATGTGAATGGGTTCGGAAACTCGTGTATTCAT
This sequence comes from Mischocyttarus mexicanus, assembly GCA_023678845.1. Classification (NCBI taxonomy): domain Eukaryota; kingdom Metazoa; phylum Arthropoda; class Insecta; order Hymenoptera; family Vespidae; genus Mischocyttarus; species Mischocyttarus mexicanus. The sequence goes on along the minus strand of JACGTP010000002.1, from coordinate 3,216,065 downwards.
TAAGATTCGCTTTGCTTTTGCTTCTATCTAATCTATTGACTACTATTATCCTTCTACATGGATGCAGATTCATCAAAAAGAATACTCGATATGTAATCCGTATTAGTTTTTATTATGTTTGCTTGTTTATACTTATCTCCGTATGAACAATCACAGTGGTGACAAATTTTGTCAACGATTAAAATCGGGTTGCTGGTGCATTGACTCGTAAAGAGAGAAAGATGATGAAATACGAACCGATGAGAACGATATCTATGTCTTTTTGTGAACGACGATTTCTCTCTCTCTCTCTCTCTCTCTCTCTTTCTCTTTCCACTGTCGTCACAGCACTCTGCATCCTCTCTAGTTAGCAAGGGCGGTATGCTTTCAAAGAACTGGATCACAGTGGTGGCAATTAAATTATCGTGAAGAGCTCTGTGTGTTAGAACTGCCAAGGCAAGACCTCAATAAATCTCACCGTTCGACCGGGCGTTAATTATTCTCTCAGAAACTTTCAACAATGAAAGCATTTAAGGTCAAATAAATGGTTCCAGCGGGTGAGGTCGATCGAACGGAATGGTTTAGGACATTACAAGATGTTTTATGAAGTATCTTTATTGAAATCGTGAAGAGATATATGCTATTGTCAAATCGAAAAGAATCAATTACGCTTAAATATCTATCGAAAAACAAAATCGTGGTATTATATTTTATAACGCGGGTTTTTATTTTTAACATATATCACCTACGAAGAATCATTTTATGCTAAAGTGAAAATATTCATTTGAATAATACACGCGATTCTATAAACGCTTTTTACCCCGAGTAATTCACAAAATGCATTATTGCTAATTTTTTCAAACACTAACAGGTTATTAGTATTAAGTTAAAATAAAAAAACTAGATGGTACGATACACATGAATGGAATCTTTTAAATTAAATTATATCGTATCGGACCGCGTATAACTAATAATTTGAAGTAGGATCGTTAAAGATATTCTATATTTTTATCAAGCATAATACTTGCTTCAGTTAAAATAATTATATTTAAGTAGTTAAAAATTAAATGAATTATTTTATTTATATTTTTATATAAATGATTTTGAAAGAATTTTATTTTTATACACGATTTTGCTCTGATTAACAATTACTTTTGATATGTATATTATTACAGTGTCTGTAATTTTTACCACTTGTATCGTTTTATGAAAATTTCATTTAAACGATATAAAAATTGTATCGCCTCTTCGTAAAGCATACTTATTAAATCGTAAAAATTGATCTCATATTAATATTGAGTTATCTGTTACAGTATTCTCATATTTTGTTCTATCAAAGAGTTTTTAACTAATCGATTGATAATATAGAAAGCACAGCTACGAGCGTTGCAATTGTCGTCATCGTTTCTATAGACATCGATTAAAACTAAACTTTACTAACGCAACTTTTCAATGTCTTTAGGCGTCTTTGCGAAACTTATGCGCGAAAACTACGTCCTCGAGTTTTACCACGCGTGAACATTTATATTTTAGTTATACTTTCAAAAATTACAAACTACGATTGAGTACTCATACGTAGATATATGTATAAATAAAAATATAGATACATACCTACATTTTATATAACATCGTCAGAGTAAACTAATCGATATCGTTAACGGTCGATTTGTGTCTAGAATATCAATATGTGAATTTTCATTCGTAAAATTTCTTTTTTTCTTTCTGTCGATTTCTGACTTACGTTAACATATCAAAACACGAATTATCTCATTACAAACATATCGATCTTCAAGAATAAGTCATATCACTCGTTGCCGTATATTGTCGCTTTAATTGAAGAAAGTATAATAAAATAAGAAATAGAAAAAAGAAAAAGAAAAAAAAAGAAAATAAAAAGTCATTGCCAAGAGAACGATGACATCGCGTCGAATTAACTGGATCATAATCTACGTTATAATGTATAACACGAGTTGCTTTTATGAATAATGCATAGCCGAAGGAACAGCAGGAACCTGTAGTGGAGCATCCACTTCAGATCAACCAGGCAAGACAAAATTGAATCTTAAGTGTCCGTCTAAAAAGCTCAGTCGATCCTCTCGTCGTTAACCCAGTAACGAGCACCACGTTTGAACGACCCTCGCCGTTCTATCCAACCCCTTGTCCTTCGTAACTAAAAAAAAAAAAATAAGTATCGAAGAAGGGTATCGCTGTCGCAGCGAATTCGTCGTATCTTCTCCACTAGAAACATAGGAGAAATCCGCGAATTCAATATTATCACTACCCTAAGTTTTATTTGTAACCCTATTATTCCGTATCATTCGTTTTTCTTCGATGTCTGAGAATGTAGTCGCGTCCTTGTTGCCACGAAGGAAAGATAAATTACCGATCAGTCGTTGTACCTTGTCTACCTGCGTCGATCACAGCCCTGAATATAATAATCGAGTCATAATCGAGTCATAATTGAGCTTTATTCATCTATCGATCTATCCATCTAACTATGTATCTATCTTTATTTTCTCATATCTTTTTTGGTATATACACATACGATTGCTATTGCTACGGTATACTTTACGGTATACTTTAGAAGCATCGTTTATAAACAGTAACGATTTTATCGTAGGGACAAACATTTGGGAGGTAGATTAATTAACGCTCAACAGGTCAATCGTAGAAGACTGGCAGTGGTCCATTTTTGGATATAAAGCGTATATACTTCCAACGAGACACATACGTATATACACCTATACCTATCAACGATTATGTCATCTTGATGAATTTTCACAGTCGAGTTAATTCTCTCTTTTTGAAAGAGTTGTTAGTAAGGGAGGGGGGGGGGAGGAGGATGGTGCTCGAAAATTCGAATAAGTAATCGTTTGGTATAAGCGAAGATTGATTTGATCCACGAGTTGTTCGTCTATTCTTCGATGATTTTATTGGAAACAAGCTGTCACACAAGAAGGAGATTAATTACGAGTTAGTCATTTAATCTCCTGGTACATGTGCATATTCTGAACATATTCCTTTGAACGATTAATCAATACGTAATTAAGTATAATTGGAAACATTCAATCGTTGGTAATTCATAGGTGTCATCCATTCTATAGGAATTTCGATAGATTAAGGATTTTCAAAAGGCTGTGATCGTTGCGAGACGAGAAACGACGTCTAGAGGATTATATATCCGATTTTTTTTTTATTGTTTTATTACACAGCGAATCGAATGTTGAAAGCACACATGTGTACATATACATTTCAATTATATTATATTCCGATATATGTACATATTATATTATATATATATATATAAACGTATTTCTCTATATAAAAAATAATCTTATGCACCCCCATAGAAAATGTATTCTCCTGTTAAAGGTAAGATCTCTCTAACAAAGTACAAATTATTGTCTTCTGTTCTTCATCTAATTGTAAAATAATTAAATTACGAAATTTTTTTGTGTCATAGCCGATTTATAGTTGGGAATGTATGACTTGTTGTTTTTACTGTTGGCATTTTGTTATTGTTTCATATCTGTATATATATATCTATATAATAATATGTGTTATGGTATTCGTGTTCCAATGGTGAGCAACTCTGTTTCGCTCTACTAATTAATTAATATATGTACGTATACATTATTCTAGAAACGCGTATCTACGATCGATCGACCGTACTAATGAATTATTTAGTAGTTAACGGTATTATATTTGTTTTTTTGTATCCCTATAATTAGAACTTTCTTATCGTTAAAGGATTAGAAAGTAATATTTCCAACTGAAATATCGAGGATTATCGTTGGAAACGAATTTTCAAGGATTTTCCGATAATCTTTGTTAATCGGACAATTTCGTATTCGTCCATTTTATTTATATCTATTTACGGACATTCCGAATATTTAATCAAGTTGAAAATGTTGTGTACACATACGTAATGCATATATAGTTCGCTTACGTAAATAAACGTGGGAAAAAAAATTAGGATAAAAAGAAAAATGGGTAAAAACGGAAAGAACGAAAGAGGAGACACATGGAAATTCTCATAATTTTCTTTAGTGCGGTAAAAAAAGTTACATTGATGCTGTCTGGTAACGTAATAACGTTATTAAAGTTTACAATCGTTATTTTATTGTATTATTTTCTTTTTAACATATTTACTTGTTTCTATTTTTTCTCTTATTTTATTATATTTATTACTTTCTTTTTTTTTTGATAACATTTATCGTCAGGTATTCTCTTAAAGGGAATGAAATACGAAAGGTACGTTTTCATAGATAACCGTGAAGCTATCGTGTCACGAACGTTTTATCATTGAACAACACTCGACTGGTACTCATTTAGCTAGTAGGATAAATAATTTACGCAAATAACACACAGGAATTTCTTCCTCTTTGAGAGTTGATACTTTGGTTTCTTTTTTATAAATCTCTTTGAAATTATCCGATTGTCCTTGTCGGAATAGCATGAACTTTTGTCTATATTTTAGTAAGAGTCTTTTTTCCTTCTACTTGAAATAAGATTCTCATAGATAATAAGTCTAAATGTTTCAAGTCTATGTTTGGAATTTTTATAGATTAAAATAGCCTGCGAACAATGAATTTTAAAATAAAACGAAATGATCGCACTATACGTTTGGTTACTGAGGAGTTCATTTATAAAAAGCGTCAATTTTGTATTAAATGTTATTAAATACGTAAAATAACAATTCGCGCTTTATACGATTATTAAGAGGTAGCATTAATAAGTATAAAATTTTGCAATAGAAAAAAAACCAAATAATGTATTAAATTTAAATTTACGTATATTGTTTTCTAATAACTATGATGAGTTAACTCGTTATCATCAGTTAACAAGTTAATACGTTCCATGTCACATGGATTACATACGTCCTACTTTAAATTGTCCGTTCAGACAATTCAAAATGGTTACTATTTATACGCGAGTCATATACGACCTATGCGACTTAAATGGTAAGTCATAGATAATCAATTTTACATGGAACGTGTTAAAATTCCAAAATAATGGCTAAAAGATTTAATAACGAATTAAAACGTCTCTTTGAACTAAAACGTGTTACTTTCTTTGTTTATATATTATTTAGGATCATTTTAAAGAGTATTGATTTTCCATCGCGATGTCAAAATGTACATGACAGGTGTCGCAAAAACGTCACGAGATTCTTTGTACTTCGAATTTCAATTACTCGCGTCTCCCCTTTTCGCAAAACAAGCAAGCATGCAGGCAGCTTGCCTATTCCGAAAAATCCTTGATATTTGTAGGTCGGAGGTCAAAAGGTTTTGTCGAAAGACGACAAAATACTGTTTCGGAATAACGTGAGTAAAAATAATTTTCTAAGTCATAATTCACGTAAATAAAATTCGGTATATAGAGATTAGAGTAATACGTGTTTAATCGTAGAATTGATTCTTATAAAATTGGATTAAACATATTTATGACATTATGTTGTAAGTCTAATTGTAGAACTGATTATTACCTAAAATTTGATCAACTAAAATTTGTCACACTATGTATTAATTAAAAATAGAACCACGATATGTGTAGACTTAGAATAGGATAATGAAATGAAAGTAATCGTCATTTTATTGATATTTACACATATACTTACTTGTATACTTATGGGCATTATTTTATTGCTAAATGTCCGCTTCTGAAAGAATATGACCATCAGAAGGAGTCCTTTTTACCGCCCTAAATAATAAATTCCTCATATCGAGAATTTATTTAGAACAGAAAACATTGTTTTGAAATATTCCTTAAATAAAAATTGAGTCTTGCGCGCGAGGCTCAACCCCGTATGTCTCCATGTAGGATAAAACGAATTAAATAGTATACAATATATTGCAACGCCATAACCCCCAATAGTGACCTCCTTTCCAAGAACGTGAGTTTGTGAAGAATATTTTCGCGAGAAATTGTTGACGAACGTGTTGATGTATTGTCTCTCTCCCGAGAATATTCTCCAGAAATATTTCACATATCTAGCTAGAAATAGTCAAGAGACCTAGAAAGGAAATAAGAAAGTAAGAGAAGAATATAAAGAAAAATTGTACGATCGTGAAACTGTGTATATGTGTGCATGAGTGAGAGAAAGAGAGAGAGAGAGAAAAAAAAGAGAGGAAAATCGGAATAAAAAAAAAAAAAGAAAAACTTAGGATAGGTCAGTCTGGCGTGCAACAATGTAGTGTGTGCTTGTGGTGTGGATTTCAGCAGGCCTACAGTCAATACATCCCAGCTACAAGGGCCCAAGTATCCGGGGCCCAAGGTGGACAGACGGGGGTCGCCATGGATGGCACTTACCTCGTCGAGGCCTCTTTTTGAGTGCCCGCTATGTAGTAAGAAACCGATATATCGAAATAAACTTTCGAATATATAGATGACACATAAATAACATATACATAGATATCGAGATATAAGGTCGCTCGATTGATATTTGTATAAGCCGTTAATAAAAAAGAAAAGGAAAACGAGAAAAGTAAAAAAAAAGTTAATCAGTCCCTTTATAGCTGATATTTGAAATAATTACGTTACCGAGTCAAGTTGTGTATGAAAATATTTGATAATATGTGTGAAATTAAAACTAAAATAGAAATAAAAACAAATGTATAAAGGACACTCTTATAAAACTCGAAAACGAAAAGGAACGTTATCATTTAAGACTAAAGGTTATGAAAATTAATCACGAAAGGGAAAGGGAAAGGGAAAGAGAGAGAGAGAGAGAGAGACGAGGTGAAGAGGGATCGAAAAAATCGACTTGAATTAAAATAAAAAATTAATAAGGTACAACAAAAGAAAATCACTGTGCCAATCAATCAAATTCTTCTGTATTTCCTCATTTCCGTGCCATCTTCATGGATGCAACCTCTCGACCCCCGGGATCATCAATGACAACGATCGATGATGATTCGACGTTTGGATTCTATATGCTGACGGAAATGACGACCACAACCATGATTATCGTCACATTACTACAACTGCTCTATTACCACCGTCACCACTAACTCCTACGCCATCATCACTACCACCACCATCACCACTGCCATTCCAATCATCACCACCATCTTCATCGTCATCGACGTTTCCGTACGTTGACTTTGAACGCACTTCGGATACCACAATGGCTTGCTCTTCTTGTCCATTCGATCTTTGACATACTCAATAATACATTCTTAATGAAACGATTGTTCGTTCGTAAATTAATAAATTGAACAAATAAAATTGCTGAATATTATATAATGCCGAATGATTAAAACACGTTTATTGAATACAAATAACAAAAAACATTCAAACGATGGAAACACAAAAAATATCAAAAATGTAAACTGTTGGTAATCGCAAACACGTATTGTGAATGTATAAATCCAAAATAACGTGTAATATATTCCACGTCACTCGGGATGGTATGAAATAAAAAAAAAAAATTAACAAACAAAAATACTAACAAAAAAATAATAACAATTTGATCAATGATCGCTCGACTGCCAACCGTTGATGGTGTTGTGGAATGAAATCGTTAACGAAAAAAATGGAAAATAAAATTGAAAAAAAAAATATGCCTACCGAACGACGTCGGGCTGGCTATGTATTGCTAACGAACGGTGAATAAAAATGAACGTGAAAACAAAATAAAAATAAAAAATATAATGGGCGTACGTATACGCGCGAACGTATGTAAAATAAATACAACGAACAATTGAACGGAACGATCTCACGGCGGGAATCCAATTCTACAACTTTACACGTGTCCACGTATAGAGCTTGTCCTATCAGCTCACCTCGAACGAGAGCAAGGATAGAGTGGTGCTCGTATATGGCGACCGTATACAAGTGCGGAAAAAGGTAAAGAAATTGTTTCCTCATTTGGAAACGCTTATGGACGCTATGATATTTCATTATAAAAATATGAAGAGAGGGATATATATATATATATATATGTATATATACGTGTATATATATATGTATACACGATTTAACAATTTGGATGATGATGTCTTGCCTCACACGATGGAAGGACACACGAGAGGCACACGACGAGGGTCCTCCAGAACAGAAATCCTCTTTGGTGGTCGTGTCAGCCGATCGTGCGAGCCGATCTTATCGCGTGGCTATCTTATCTGAATTGGCTTATGGGTGTTCGCTTTCTTTCTAATAATTCATTTATTTTTATCGACATTTTTATTATTCATCATAATACTGTGCTAACACCTGGATGATGACTACGGTTTTAGCTATGATCGTTTATATTGGCTGATCTGAATAATTTATACTTTTACTGCTTATCATGGTACGATTGCTTCTTTTAATAGTAAGATTGATACGTTCGTTGTTTTAGGTAGATATCGATAACGATATATAAAATTGATTAAAAATTCTAATAATGGAATGTTTGCAATACAGGCATGTAGAATATCGATTGGTTGAATAACAAGAGAGACATATCGAATAATTAATAGATCATTAGAAATCGAATTTTTTAGAATCAAAATTTTCTACGTGTGGTTTATTCTTGGATGTCTTCGTTGTGGTAATTTTCGTATGTAGGGATATATACTTAATTACTTAAGAGAACCTATGACTTTATAATCATGACTCTGCTATAATTAATATTTTTCGATATAAAAATCGAAGATGTTGTTGAAGCGTTCTTAGAATTTTTAATTGCATCGTAGCAAAGCGCTACGTTCTCTTTTTACTTACTATTTATTACTCGTTACGTGAAATTAGATTTTTTTGTTTCAATATACTCGTTGATTTTATTCTATTTTTATAAACGCGAAATGTGTGGTAAATCAATTTCTGTTTCTATTACACTTTCGATATTACTTTCTCGAAAGCAAGCGTCAAAACGAAATCTTACATCTTATCGATTGTTTCACGATTGAATATAAAAATGATAGAACATAAAAAATGACGAAGGAAAATGAAAAAAAGTATATGTGTCACTATATATTGGTTTTTTACAGTGATTAAGATCAAATTTCATCTTTACTTTTTTTTTCCTCTTTTTGTATTCTACCACAGGAATCCAGTCATTGTAGTTTTTCCTTCTTTTCTTTTCTAATATATATTTCTTTCCAATGATTCTTAAAGCTCCTATACATGTTCTAACATATTGCGATGCAAGTATCAACTCCAATGTTTCATGATACATATTATAAAGTATGCATAGAAATATATTTATTGTTAGCATCGGTGAATCGACATTTGCATCGATGGAGAAGAAAAGCAGGTTTTTAAATGTTGGCATCATACGAGAAACTGAGAAGAATTGGTAATGTGGTGGTTGAAATAGGAAACTGATGCAATTTTTATGAAACCTTGGGTGTCGATGCATGCATCAGAAAATGTTTCAACGTGTATAGGGGTTTTCAGAGTTTCATGTTGGGATCTTGGAATACATGAAGGTATAAAGAAAATGTAAAAGAAAAAGAAATATCCAAGTACTTTTTTCATTTATTTCATCGCATGAGTGCATCTCTGAGTGCATGTAGATAAATGAGGAGATACGAAAGTGTCGAATACAAAGAGATCGGTGTTGATAGTTTCTTTCTTTTTCTCTCTCTTTCTCTTTCTTTTTATGTTTAAAGTGACACCATCAAAATAGTTCTGATAAAGTAGTCTTTCTATCCTTTCATCTCTCCTTTGCTTTCGTTTAACGGGTCTATAGGTTCATTCACTATCAGATGTGTATAACAACGTGTTTCGTTTGATATTATCATTAATATTATCAATATTAACGTCGTCGTCATCGTCATCAATTCTATCTCTGTCTTCTTTCTTAATTTTATCCATAATATAGAAAGAGGCTCGTCTATATTAACACGTATACTTTACGCGAATGCAGAAAATTAGAATTACACGAATTGTAAAGGCCGTTTTGTGGTTACATTGTGATGAAAAGTACATTTTTAGAGCATCCACGATAACAGTTATTACGTTTTGCATCGAGAAAGAAATAAACGAGAGCAACGAATGCGTCTTGTAACGTTAATTAATTCACGTTGTAATTTCACTACGTCCCTCTAGACGTCGTGTAACGTTTCCAGAAGATAGTTATAGGTGTTTATAATCAAAAAAATACGCCACGTAACGGTAATGTTTAATAAGATTCATAATTGCGCGTTGTTTTCGAACGTTTCTCACTTCATCATGAATTATTATTTTTTATATTTGTTTCGGTTGCATTTTATTGCATTTTTTAATTTATAATTTTATTATGATCAAATTTATTTTCAAAGCTCGTCGATTATGTACATTTAAAATTAGGCCTTTTCTAAATTGTTTATTTCGTTGGGAAGAAGTCGAAATAAGATCGAGTTTTGCCTTTTGTTGAATTTAAACATGATTATTATTACTGCGTTAAAGGCACGTATACGTTTGTATTATATTGTATATTTGTATAATTAAATTTTTCGTTAAAATTGGGTCAACATCTATAAAATCCGGTAATGAAAAAACATTTGGTAAGAATTCCCAGCGTTGAGATTTCGTTCTTTTACGTGGGCATATCTTTTCCTCCTTAGGGGAAAAGATTTTCTTCTTAATGTAGTTAGTGAATGCCTTACAACGTTATCAACGTTTACTTGTTTTTTTTTTTCATTTTTAAAGTGATATTATATATAAAGAGGCAACGGCACTATTGGTTGTACGTCTTATAATACTCTTATCATCCTTTATCTTTAATTAAATGGAAATTCGTTATTGCGTTTCGCATAAGCATCCTAATGTTTCTAGTGCTATTAATAATAGTTTTGACTTCGATAAAATAGGTTTATATATATAGAATGCAAAAATTTAAGTTTATATGATAGATAATACCCTTGCATTGTATTTTGATGGAAGAATTCTTTCGTCAAATATTCGAATCAACTCCTGTAGTCTCTTTTTGTGCATACTCTCGGATAGAAAGGTAAATTATTTATGAAGTAATTACTTGTATTTACTATATTTGATTCAATACTTAAAAATCCTGCTTGATATTTTATTTCCGATTTTATTTGAATGTGAAATAGATTTTATTTTATTCAAAGGATATATCATCGAGTGCAAGTATTTTCAAACATTTCATTTGATACATATATACGTACTTAGTTACATACATACATAAATACATACATACTTATGTATTTAGTGAAAGCTTGTAAGGATTAGGTATGTGTATATAGGAATGAACGAAGTGCATCATGCACCTGCAGTGCAGTGCAGCTTGTCATGAGGAATTATTAGCTCGAACGATTCTTGTCTTCGAGGAAAACAGAACATAGCGTTGACTATCGAGCTAACGACGATAAATGGACAATGACGAATTACGTTGACTTGCAAAGGTCACCACCGCAATGCGTTCAAACATATATTTTCGCAGACCTAGTCCGAATTTTAATACTTCCAGAACTAAAGTAGAACATTCAATTTTTCTGGAGTGAAGAATTTTTTAATAAATACAGTTTGCTCGAACTCGATATAATTAAGCACAAATTTATTATACATTCCTAAGATAGGTTCCTGAAATCAGATGCTGTGGTGACTATTCTTTTATTATATATATATTGTACTAATATATCTTATATTTATGTTTATGTTACCGTTAAAACGTGAAGTCATGAAACAATAACTATACTGATTATACATTTTAACAGTAACATATATATTATATCGCGATGTTAATATTTTTGCTTACAGCTTATTACCTGATTCTTTAATAGTTCACTTATTTATAATAATTTCATCGAAGAAACGAAATATTTTTCGTTATTATTTAATTCCTTTTATCTGATAAAGAGAATGAAAAGCTTTAACGAAGAGATCTATGTATTATATATATTACGATCAATGTATTACATTTCTCGGGTAATGTATACAATGCCTAATTTAGTAGGACAATTTATAATACGTCTGAAACTTTTTGGTCAATGCATGCAATGCCCGGAGGGTTTTGTTTATAACACGAGGGTGGGAGGGGGGACAGGGGTGCAAGTGTTATTAAACTCTTGTAATTGAAATTAACCATGAAAATTTAAAACTGTATATTCATTTTTATTGAGGAGTTTCGGTTAATCTATAAAATGTGTTTTAGTAGGGTGTGTTTAGAACATGGAAGGGGGAGGGAAAGGTAGCTCGTGTAAATAAAGTTCGTTTAAGTAAAACAAATCACTACAGTTCGTACGGTCATGAAATGATCTTCACTTTCCGTACTGTGCACGGGCTTTCTCAACTGCCTGACTATAAGCACTTAATTTTCTAAATTTTCACGTTTTATAAGTGCAGAATGAGGTAATGTAAAAAAAAGACACGAATTCAATTATTAATAATTAAAGATATATTCTGTTATTCTGTTACTACGAAGATTAGCATGGTGTTTGGTTTCTGTTTAGAGTTTAATTGTTCTTTTCCGTAAGATCACTTCGCCTTTCTCTACCCCTTCCCTCCCGTGCTCTAAACACACACACAACTAAAGGACATTTTAAAAATTGACCGAAACTTAACATTATGTACAAATTTTTAAATTTCTATGGTTTGTTTTACTTAAAAGAGTTTAAGATCACTTCCCCCCCACAGGTATTCAATACAATGTCTGGGAAATCTATACAATGACTTCAGTAATACATATACATATCATAAAGCTTTGGTTTATCGTGTTTTCGATAAATATGTTACTCCATACTGCATGCTTCTGTACATACATAAATATATATATACTTACACATTGTTCAATACTTTCGTAGTACCCATACTATACGTTCCTTTATATATCGATTACGTATTATGTTTTTCCTCTCTTTCTTGTTTCTCATTGTATTTACTAATTATTATTGTTGCTTGCTTCGCATTTGTTGTTTTTATTACGATCGTCTTTGTTGTTCATTATTATGCATGATTTCGTTTCTCTGCACGTGGCCACGTGTCTCTTTCATTCTTTCCCTTCCTCTCGCTCTCTCTTCGTTCATTCGACTAAAAACAATTAATTATAATTACTAACTCGGTGATATATTTTATGATTCTTATCATTAGATGTGTTAGAAATAACGAATATGTTAAAATAACAACTTCGACTTTCTTTCCTATTCTCGAAATACGTGTAAAAATAGATTTTTGTTATTTTATAATTTTCTTGATGTTAGATTCTTTCGAATATTTATCTTTTTTTTTAAAATATTTCAAATTTAGTGAATAACGTTAACCTCGAGTGGATAAACAATTTCTTTCTTGAAATATTTTCAAAGTTTAGCATCATTTTTGTTACCTTTCTCAAAAAAAAAAATGTTAACAATGATCATCTTCGTGTAAGATTATTTTAAATACATTTTCATCGACGTACTCTTGCTTGCAATATATAATTGTTTTATATCTTTCGTTACATTCAATATTTTGATTTTATATCATTTTTACCATCACGTACGAGAGATGAACATTTTATATTCTATATCGTTAAAAGCCGATTTTTGTATTTGTCGAAAAAGAAAACACGAGATTGATCTTCGAACTAATTCGAAAATTCCTCGTAGTTGGCGCGAGTATTTTATATCCTGAGTTTCATAAACCGTGACACTTGATAGAGCAGTATCGTATTGCACTTTTTTTTTTTCTATAAATGGCTTCTCCATACGAGCAAGCAAGAGAAGCGATCGATACAGCTAAACATTGAAATATAAAAGAGAGGTGAGGGAGGAGAGGTAAATATAGTTAAAAATCTGCCTTAGTCGATTTAGAAATGAGAGAGCGAGAGAGTGAGAAAGAATGGGAGAGAGAAAGAGAGAAAATGGAGAGATAGAAAGAAAAAAAGGGCGAAAGAGAGAGAGAGAGAGAGAGAGAGAGAGAGAGAAGAAGCGAGCGAAAGAGGAAGAGAGAGAAAGAAGGAGAGAGATTAAGAGTTGTGGGAAGAAAAAAGAGAATAGTAGGAAGAAAGGAAAGAACATTCAAACATATCCGAAATGCCAATTGTTCCAGGACCTAAAGAAGCGCGGTTCCCACACCTGTGACATGCAGGCCCTACAGCCACTTCCGGTCCCCACCACCACCACAACCAACACCGCGCCTGCCATGACTACTTCCGGTGGGCAGCCACCGCTTCCACTTTCGGAGACCGCTTGAGTACGATCGAGACCAATCACGATCACCATATCCACTAATAAGATCACCTATAACTATCATCGTTCTTCTCTACCGATTGCTTCGAGTACGAACTACGGCCATCTGGCCACGAATACGGTGAGCCTGAATCACGATCATTTAAAAAGAACTTTAAACAAAATATATAGAAAAAAAAGTACTATAATAGAAATAAAAAGATTGAGAGATAACGTCGAAAAAGAAAGAATAAAGGAACATTGAGAAGAAGAATGTATATAAAAGCACGCCACCGGAAGTAGTCGAAAATTTCTTCGTGGTCTATTGATAGATATTCGTGATACACGTATCGCTGCTCACTTTGGATACTTTTCTTAATTAGCGATAGGTTAGTAATCGAGAAACTATTTCAAACACTTTATCACGATCACACTCTATACGACGAAAGTTCACGTCATTTCAAACACGCAAGTGATTCTTGTTATTATGAATTAAAATCATTTAAGGTATTAATTTTTGTTATTAAAATTTTTTATTTTTCATCAAACACAATGTAACAAGTTTAACTTATTTTCCTGATTAATAATCTGTTCCATTGAAAATTTGAGTAATTATTAATATAAGAACAATTTATATCATTAAAAATAAATTTTTCGTTAAAGTTGGGAAATTGTAAATTAGGAAATACCTTCATTCGAAATAAGAAATTTTGGAAAATTATGGAAAATTAATTATTAAATTTTAATAAGAATAATATACATAATTCTTATATAAATAATTTAATGTTTTAAAGTTTTCAAAATGTTAACAAATGTTTTAAGAGTTTCCGTTTTCAAATAATTTTGGAAACAATTCAAAACTATGTGTTAATCGAATCGTTTCAAATATTTGCTAAAGATTAAACGGGTTCGCTTGAAATGTACAAACTTGCTTCAACCAATAGTTCTCTTCTTTCTTTCTTATCAGATATTTTCTAGTAGTAGAAAAGTTTACTCAATCGTATTGTCGTATCTCCAAACGTTAGAGAAAACTTACATGTTTTCTTTCTAAATATTCTGGCTATTTTCGGTGGCTAGCGCTATTTTTTTCTCTACGTTTCCTTTTCTTTTTCGATATTTTGTTTCTCTCGCGATATTACTAATCAAAGTAATCCAGTAATCGTAAGCTAATTCTTGTCTAAAAATGTGATCACATATTTAAAATAATTAATTAAAAAGGATTTTTAAATAAAGTGATATTTGAAAATAATACTTTAAATAATTCATATAAAATAATTTATCTATGTATATTTTATTTGTTTTATAATTATTTTTTTTACTCGGACTAATTCAAATTAGTTAAAAGAAATAATATCTAGTGTTAAATCAAGCGTCAGGGATTTCTTTATGAAATTCTTCGGTAGCTATCATTTTATTAACATTAATGAAGCTTTATCGTTTCTTTCAAGCAAAAATCGATCAACTGTACTAGCCTGCAAGTGTATAGTGTCTTGTAACCCATGAAAGGGTAAAATGTAACGACTTTTTGCCGTATCCATCTCGTCAAGGTCGAACGATAATTATACAAGCTACCCCTTCAGTTCTTCTCGCGATTATTGGATTACGCTTTAAGATCGAGATGCTTACTTTTAGTTAAAAGGACGAGAGCTATAATAAAACTTAATTACGCGCTAATTATTATCGGATATTCGTCATTTGAGCGTGAAATATGACCTTTCGATTCGAATAATTTCAAAAAGATAATAACTTATTTTTTGAACTTGTTACGCTTGGTGTTTGTTATAAAAACGATTAACAATCTGTTTAATAATCATCAAAATCTTAAAAAATCAATGAAACTTCATATTCAATATTTGTTTATTCCCTTTAATATTTTGATCATAATTTCGTTTCATCAGTCAACACTTATAACACAATTTTGCTATTTTGTTTGAACATAATGAAGAGCACGGTGAGTTGGTTTCTCGCAAAATATGTATCGGCCGGTCGTATCGAATCAGGTGTAGAGGCAGATCAGCCATCAAGTGGATGATAAATCAACCGGTAATCATACACCAAAGCTTGTTACCCAAATTTCGATACTGAGAGCTCTGGATGCTCGATTCGAGGACGATGCCAGTTTGAGAAAGGAACTTGATCCTTCGAAACGAGGTCGAAGGTAAATTTATACTGAGGTGAACCACCAAAATTCCTGGCATGGAATGAATACGTTCCTATTGGCTTATCTCACAGAGTCACTATTCTGGATAGAATTGTTATCGTCCGATCGATAATTCGAATGACTATGTTTCAATAAAATCAAGAGAATGATTTGTAATATTTTTCAAAAGAGTACTTACATTTATTTTTTACTATTTCATCCTAATCTCAAAATTAATATTCATACGATAATTATATATCATGTTTCGAATACATACGAAAGTGAAATTGAATGATAGAAATGGATCATCCACTAACGATGGGAATGAGATTCGTTATTTAGTTAATGATCGTACAATACTAACTATCTCTCTCTATCTCTCTCTCTCTCTCTCACTCTCAAAGTAATTCTGAAAAAGTTTCGAGGTATAATCTCACAGAGATATCGATCAAAGTTCTCCACTCTCAATGGTGTTACTCTCTTCTCTAGCTTCTTCAGATGCCAGCAACTGAGTAGAGTGTGTTATTTCTATCGTTCATTCTGCTACTATAGCCAGTTTCACCAAAGTACCTACCATCGTTTCTGTATAAGTATGTGTATCTGTTAGTGTATGTGCGTGTATGTGACGGAATATAGAAACTCGCTCATAGACAAAAAGAGACGCGTATGCGCCATCAGCACCACTTTCACAGACGCCTCACTTATTCTCGAGATACTCTCAAGCTTTTCTCCTTCTTTTTTCCTCCTTTTGGTCTGTCTATCTATCTCTTTTTAACCCTTTTCATAAGAATCAGCTCAACTTTTCTCTCTCTCTCTCTCTCTCTCTCTCGTTTCTTTTACCCCTCATTTTACGGAACTGCTCCACCATTCTCGTTTCTTTACGTCGTTTTACTGGTTCCTTCTTTGCATGACAATCGTCAGCATTGTTTCCTTTTTTTTCTCATTTCTCTCTTTATTTCTCCTTCGTGAATTTTTTTCAACATCCAGCAAGTAAGCTGACTTTCCAAGAACAAACACCATAGCAAGGCCTATTTTACTTCTCGAACTCTCCTTCGTTCAACTTTCGGAAATCCGATAGTCATGCGAATAGACAAAGTCTATCTTTGTCTGTGATATCTCCTTTTTTTTCTTTTACTTTTTATCGATTTTCTAAATTGAACTCCCCTATCCAATCGTGACCGATCGACTGGCAGGTTTTATTGGAATGCGTATTTTGCAACTGACTCGTTGTTCAAGTTTTTATCTCCTGCTATGCCATATTATTGCTCCCTTTGATCGATTCCTCGATTATTTTTTATTTTTTATTTTCTATGTAAGTTTGACGCATTTGGATGAAACTTTTATATGATATTATTTTTCTTATCGATAATTTCTTTTTAATTTTCAATTTACAGAGAACTAGAAAAATTAAATCCTTGTATAATTTTTGTCAATAGCAATTCGTCAAATTGATAAAATAATTTTTATAGTCGAAATTAACATCCATTATATTAGATGAAAACAAATTGGAGTTTGATAATAATGGTACGTATATAATATTACGTCAATCTTAATTTTATACACATAAATGACAGAAATTATTGGATAATTCAACAATACGATCGTTTTCTAAAAGATAAAAATATTTTATCTAAAATTGATCGATTTTAATTATAGGATTCTATAAAGTTTGATATAAAATTTTGTTTTTAATAAATACCTATTACGCATTGTGTTCTTCGTTCGCACATTCTAACTTACAATGCTCGAATTTTGCTTATCAATTTAATGCATTTTCTGTGAGATTGGCAAATTCGAATGCGTCCAAACGTGAAATTGCATTATAGATAAATAGCTTTCTCGAATCGATGAATTTACCATCAGACATAATTTAGATTCAGTGAATCTATTGATCTAATTCGGATTTGCTTGAGAGATGAGAAGAGAAATATGAATGACGTCTAGCGAGTTATGCTTCATATTAAAAAATTATTTTTTAGAATAGGTTTTAATCCTACTTTTGATGAATTATATAGGGATTTTTATTATAATCTTCAATCTTCAATCTTCAATGCCCGATTAATAATATCTCCAATTCTCAATTTCCAATATATTTATCGTATTGTAAGTGATTGTAACTGGAGTAAACACTATTGTAATAACTAGTAATAACAATATATTCAGTATAAGTGTCAATATTACAAGATACTACAATTGTAAAACTTGGTGTTTGACTGGTGTTATGTTTATTCTATGTTACTCTTAAGGTTCTTTATAACACATTATTCTCTTAAGGTGTTCTTTAATACATTCCTCGATTCCTCATTCTAGTCCGTCCTTCGGTGATCCTATGTTACCTCACACCTCAAACATTCTTAGCATAACTAAAGACGAGATATATCCCTTATAAACCCGACGAGGGTTCTATAGTTCTACAAATACACATCAATAGGAATCCAGATTCTTTCGAGTGCGTCTAGCTTCAAAGGGTCTCTAATACCCAGTTAATAAAAATGTTGTGAACGGTTTAGAAAATATCTTACATCTTGCATTGTTAAGGCCATTGTGTGTATTATCCGGAAAAAATTTAAAACATCCCGTCTATAGTAGATTATAGTTGTCGTAAAATATTTAACTAAATGATGAGATTAAAGTTAAATAATTCACTTTGTAGAAATAAAATACAATACAATTTCGTTGTAACTTTTTCATGTACATTAAAATTCTTTCCTATTATATCGTGCGTGTACGCAATCAGATAAATACCAAGAAACGAGATTTGAATGCAAGCTAAAAACGAGATATTCCAATGTCGCACTGTAATTTAAGATAAAATTTCAAGCGAGTTTGTTCGTACTATATTGAAAAAAATATTCTTATAATCTGAAAAATTATTATATATCTTCCACGTAGATAGGTACTGCATAGTTTAATATTTGGTTCTTTGTGTTTTGTTAGACTTTCCAGAAGGCTGATTTCAAAAAGGAATATAGAAATTTTGTTGTTTTTTTTTATCCCTTACTCTTGTTAGAGTTTTAGAAATTTGATTCAGGTTTGGAAAAAGTTGTGACAATAGATGACCGAGTTTTCGACTGTTCATGGTTGGCGTGCTTGTTACGAATAAATTTTAAAAACTACAGAGTACTATTCCGAGAACTCGCATGAAATTTGTTAATATTTGCATCGGGTTCTGCTTGAATTTTTTAAAAATACATAGAAATAGAGGGGAGAGAGAAACAGTAGGATTTTCAGCCTATTGTGAAACGTACCCCACAACTTTACCGAACGAATAAAATATACCTAGAATAAGATAAACTTTCGCATTAGAGTGCGTCTTTCATGTTAGAAAGTAAAATGCGCTATTTAGACTTTTAACCGAATATTAAATAACGAACAATTATTCTTTTCGTGAAAGTATCTCCTGTGAAAATAATGTTTTTCCAATAATTTTCAAATATCATCTCATGTTATTTTCACTAATCCGATCGAGCACCTTCGACCGAAAGCAGTATAAGTAATGAAATATCTATTAGTAATACAATGAAGCTGATATTATCGTAATTAAATGAGTATCGATCATGTTGCATGCAGGTTTACATTTTGCGGCTGGCCAGAATCATAGAAATTTTGCCATATTCCCGTAATTCTATTAATACGATTACTGACGTTGACACACACACGATTAAAACGTATCCTCGTTGAAACATTATTTTCTACCTATGTACCACTTTACATTATTAAATTATTTATTTCAACGAACGAAATAATTATTCGTTTCTTTGTTTGGCATTGTATTTAAAATTATTCAATTTATAATTGTTTCCAATTCATCGAATGCTTTAACAAATTAATTATAACATTCATTAACCGTTACAAATTATCCCATTTCATAGAAACAAGCTTTCGTTTGTTTAGTTAGTATGCATTATGATACGTGTACCTATCTGATAATCAAAGTAATTCAAATATACAGACTAATTTTAAATGAATTAGTCGTATTATCTTCTATTTTCATGTTTAGGCATTTCAATTAAGTTATTACCATATAAATATTTAAATTAGCTGGGTTTAAGGTTTTTCAAACATCTGCGCTTTCAGATCTTTCTTCGACACTTTATCCACTAGGATATTCAATTTGGATTGTGACATTTAAAATCCATTCATATTTTTCTTCGTCTTATTAAATTTATCTTTATAGAGAAAAGATATAATGGAGGTTTCTTTCTCTGTAAGCATCTCGATCTCGTTGAAATATATAATACTTATTCGATTTTAAAATGCTATAGAATTTATTCAAGAACAAGTTATTTTTCATTTAATTCTACTATAGAAAACTAAAATAGGTTTAAAACAGTTATAATCTATGTGTATATTCCAGTAAAAGAAAAAACTCTGACATGAATCGACGAGATAGAAGTTACGAAATGAATTACTACCCGGCAGAAAAAATCTTTAAAAAAGATTATTTCAAGAATCAAGAATATTCTCCGAGAAGTATATCAAGATTCATCATTAGATCGAGAATGGAAGATTCAAGTAAAATAAAGATTAAGGGGATGGAATAGATCCGATCTAACTACGATCTAAGATAGATGGTCGGTTTTTCTCGAAGAAATTTCAAATCCGAATCTCGTCGATGAAATTACGCTCTGTTAATTATAATTCTTAACACACGCACACATATTTACACATACATACACAAACAAACACACACACATACACACGCACTAATTTTCGATTTCTATGACAAAAAAGAGAGAAAAAGATCGATTTTGCATGGGAGATCTTAATAATGAGACAAAACGTCCAAAATTTGTCAACAGTGACCTTAAAGATTCGCGATCTTGTTTTAATCTTTCAAAAAGAAATTCTTTTTCTATGTTATTTCATTGGATTGTATAACAGACAACTATAACGATAATTTATTAATACTAAAGGTCCACAAGAGTCGCTCGCGAAGGATTTCTAGAAGATTTTCAAGAATGATGATTCAAACGAATCGAATTTCTTGGATGAATTTGAATCATCATTCAAGATTCGTTATATCAGTGTTAATTATATCGATACTCTCATCGTAATTTGATATATTATGATGTTGTTTGCGTGCTTCTATGTAATTAGTTTATCTTACGAGAAGAGAGGTGTAGTGAGAAAAGAATGACGGGGGGGGGGGTTAAGGAAAGAAAAGACAAATAACAAGCAAGCAGAATAAAATGCAGTTCTTGATAAAATGGAAAAATGCTATGATAAAATAGATAAACAATTTGCAAAATGAGAAAATGGCACCGTAATATGCCTTACTCCGAGTCGCATAGTTATTTTTCATATATTGACAAAATTTATGGTATAGATTGTATATTCGATAATCTTAAAAAGTGAAATTCCACGAATAATTCTTATGTGAATTGATACCTAAGTTAATAAACCAATATAATTTATTTTTATTGATTAGGCGATCGGGCTTAGGTTCGAACTTCGTCGTTTTCTTAAATTGAAATTTTTCATCGTTCCTTAATGAATTATTCGTTTTCTCTTGATGCATGTATACTTACCGATATTTACTGTTACATACTATTAAAATATTAAAAATTAGAAATATTTGGTAATTATCTATCGTTTTTTAAGATATCGTAAAAGTGTATACAAAGTACATATATATATACATACATACACACACACACACACACACACCTACCTATGTACATATTTGATAAATTTTGAAGACACTTAGTCGTCTTCATCGTAGCTATAATTCTACGTTACCTACCTACCTACCTGCTCACCTATCTATATTTATTATAGAAAATCTTTAGAGACAAAAGATGGTTGAAATTAACGGACTATTAGTAGTTTCTTTAAAGAATCGACGTGGTTCCCGAATAACTTTAAATCTATAATAATTATAGTTTCCGATTTTGCTCAAGATAATATTTTGCTTCGTCTCGGCCATCGAGAATTATTATTCGCGATTATAAAGAGTAAAAAGAGGTCTCGTGTATGTCTGGAATTGTCGATAAAACGGAGCAACTATACGTTTTATTTCAAACTTTTATCCATGCCAACCGCAATGTCCAAAAGCGGAATGAAATAGAGTATGAAAGAAAAATTATTGTCCATATGTAAAAATAGTATTGATAATATTATTATTAGTAATAATAATAATAATAATAATAATAATAATAATAATAATAATAATAATAATAATAATAATAATAATAATAATATTTAATAATAATAATAATAATATTTAATAATAATAATGAAAATAATAATAATAATAATAATAATAATAATAATAATAATAATATTTAATAATAATAATGAAAATAATAATTATTATAATAAAAAATGATGATCGAATGAAAAAGATACCATACCATGAAAAGGAGACAATGTGAGAGAGAGAGAGAGAGAGAGAGTGTATGAAAGAAGGTGTTTATGTGGTGTGTATGCGCGTGTGTGTGAGAGAGAGAGAGATAATGATTGAGAGACAGGGACCCACGTACATTTGTATTCGATTAAAACTAAAAAATAAAATAATACCCTCGTTCTTTCAAAGTTTCACGTTCGGTTGTGCCCGGTCGTGAAGATATTTTAGACAAGATAAAATATTTAAATTAAAAAATCGCTGGGCGTGTCGATCGAAGAACGTTCCCCCTCTCAACGTTGTTTCGCTGTACGATCGATCGTTGAGACGCCTTCAGGTAGACTAGTTATTCCGTTTAATTTAATCTCTTCGCAATAAATATAATACGGAAGCTTAAATTAAATAAGACAAATTAACGATTTTTACGATACATTCCCTCTAC